>OOFC01008356.1:1654-32933 GCA_900323345.1 Pseudochromis fuscus
TCAGAATGAAAAAAAAAAAAAAAAAAAAAAAAAAAAAGGTTACACTGGTGATTTTCATCATTAAAAAATGTTTCATATTCTGCTGGCTTTACCCTACATGCTCTGCAAATGTTGAGCTTTATGTTTCTCTCTGCAAACAAACGTTGGAGAGCTCCAGGAATAATTATGCTTCAGTGTCCTACCATCCTTCTTCTGCAGAGGTAATGGCTTTGAATCGGCTACTTGGGGGTAAATATTGCTTTTTGATGAATGTCTTGTGAGGCGGGGCAGCTGGTCAGGGACTTGTTGGTGAAGTCCCAGGTCGGCAGGGGTCAGGGGTCATGATCTGGACAGTCCCCCAGAGGACAATAAACAGGCCGGAGAGATGCAGGGGTCAGAAGCAGCCTGAGCCGGAACCAAAGGTCAAGGGCCGCTAATTAAGTGGCTATTTCCTGCTATTCCCAAGTGACCACTGGACTCAGAGACTGACAGAAAATGCATAAAGAAGTCCATATAAAGGAGGTTAATAAAACCTGTTAACTCGAGGAAAGTGATTAGAAGAACATAAAATAAAAAGCAGAAGACAGCAGCTGGTTTTTCCTCTTTTTTTACAACAGGAAATAAAGTAGAAAAACTAAAGAGGACATTGTTACATAAATAAGCTTTGCCATGTATATCTTTTTTTTTACTCCAAAGTTTGAAATGTTTAACATGATTATATATTTAATTCTTTCAGATTCATATTCTCACATTAAATTCAATTTCTGCTTCTTTAAGAGCTTGACACAAAGAGGCAGGACCTCACTGCTCAAGTTGAGGAATCCAAACATTTTGGAGGGAAACTTGGAGTCGGTGCGAGCTGTTTACGCCATTCCAGCTATAGTGAATGAGCCTATGTATATGATCCTTTAGCATAAGAATGGCGATGGGGCCTGTGAACTCCTCTGACACTGACCTTTCTCCCAGGATGTGAATAGTATCACTGAAGGGCTGCCCGGCATCCTTTCAGTCAGACCTGTGCCTTGTCCTCGCCTAAACTTCTAATCAGGCTGATTTAATGTATCCTACAAGTCTTTCCTCAGCACCCACCCCACGGCAGCTTCAGAGGAGTCACGGTGCAGCCATTTACCACAGGCACACACACACACACACACATAGCCCTGCCTCTGGGCCCCTGCACTTTGGCAAGTTAGAGAAGCTGGTTTGAAACAACAGGGGCCCCGTTCTCCTCCCTAAAGAGTCTCAGTCGCTTTATAATCAATTGGTTCCTCCTCCAAGGAGCTGATGCTTAATCCACACTGTTTTGGATTTCTCAGATTGGGTAGAAAGTGTTTTTTTGTGTAAAGAGGACAATCCTAATGAACTGGAAATCTCACAAACTGGACTGTTAAAACGCACATAACTGGCTTATAGACTTTTTAGATTTGCTGTTGATGCAAAGTGCAGCCTCAGTTCTCAGCGACTCCATTAAATGAGATGCTTCATGGACTGTTATTAAAGGAAAGTTAAATCACAGAATAATTGATCCCTAAATAGATCCTTAAATATAACTGTGCATGTAAGACACTGATAATCTGTGTATTATTGTAAGTCATGTGGGATTTTGTTTTCTTTGTCTCTCTTATTTGGAAAAATACAATTTTTAATGAGAAAAAATATTGGGTAGAGCATGAAAATACATGAAAGGTATTTATTTAGTTTAAGTACTTCTTGTTACCACCTTAAATTGTAAAGTATTATTTATATAAAATGGAGTCCTGAAAGGTAATCAAAATAAAAATGTGCAAATAATGTAATGTAATGTTTCTTTATTTTACAGAAACCTTCCAACTTATACTAAGATGTAAATAATAAGAGCTACATTTATGATAAACGTGCTTATATCTCAGTATCTATTTAGCTGCATGTACATTTGTCCTTTGGCCTGTTTTTTAATGTTGTTAACAGTATTTATTTCCGGTATGTTTTTACATAGCTTGTCAATAAAGTTCACCCTGACTTCTACAAAGTTTATTCTGACTCTGAAACAATTATTTAAAAATAATCCGTTGAGTTTTAATTTAATTCCGAGGTGTAGAAGTGATTTTGACGCAGGCAGGTGTGCAGACAGCACAGATGAAACATCGCAGTGCTGAAAGGACAGCGCCCAAACACTTCCAGTCCTGATCCTGATCCTGATCCCGGAACAGATGAAAGCTGACACATCTTTCCTGGATGTAAACCTCGATACGAGAAAAACACCACAAAAAGCTTCATAATATTCAGAGTGTCATCTGTAAAAAATGTTTAATACTGCAGGTGTCCTACAAAAATATATAAAATTGCTTTAAATACTCTTTAAAAATCTCTGTTAATAATTATTGTGAAGCGTTTAGTTGCTGGGGATAAAATGTTTTATTCAATAACAAGAATTTACTCCTCGCTGTTGATGTTGTTAGCTTGTAATTGGCTGGAGGTTAATTTACACTTTTTTAATTTTTTATTTACGACATTACATTAGTGTTTACAGCTGCAGTGCTCTCTCCCTTGATTGGTGTGCAACAGCATCAGTGCAGCAGCTTGTCCCGCCTCTTGTTACAGCTCGTTCCCGGCCTGTAATACAGTTAATAGACGACCTGTGTAATGTAGTGTGGGTCCTCTGAGAGCCAGCCTCTATACCTGCTCTGTGTAATCTATCAGTCTTCTATTACAGCCCACGTGCCACATAAATGCCTGTCAGGTGGGATTTCCAATGGTAGGTAATAACATGAATTCAAAATAAAGAGAGAGTGAGAGAAATGTAATGTTAGTTTCTTTTTCATTGTGAAGGCAGAGAAGTGAGGCCACGTGGGGGGTTAATAACTAATCGTGTAATAACTCTGCGGTGTTGTACACGCACGTGCGCGACAAAAAATAACCCACTGTCTATAGCCAATGATTTTCGTTTTAATCTTTATGAGAACTATTTAAAAACTCACTTTGAAGTAACTAATATGTGATTTTTGTGAAAGCGTTATAACGAAAAGTGCAAACACGTTTTGAAATAACGAGTTGTAAAATACAAAATCCACTGAATCAGTAGAGGTAGGGATTATTAATTATCTAAAATAAATAAATAAATAACACACACATATATATAAACAAGAAGGCTGCAGCATGATATTATTTTATCATAATAGCTTCTGTTATTATTGCTCTACCTCATATTTTACACATTATTCATTTGGACTGGATTCACACAAAAATAAATTGCATCTAAACTTCATTTTAAGACAAGAGGTTAAAACAAATGGGATCACTTAATAATATGAAGGTGGAGGTTTTCTGGTGATTTGGGAGCTGTTTGTCCAGCGAGGACAGAAAGTTTTGTGTATTTGATTCTTACTCTGCCTTTTGTTGTGTGAGAGCACATCAGCATCATCGTCGACTGTGATCCAACACTGTTAAACTCCAAAGTGTCTCCTAAAGAAATGAGCTGATTTACAAATGTACACCTGAGCAGATGGAGGCTGAAGATCAGAATATGTTGTGATGAAGACATAAAAACAGAAGCTGTAATTCTGGAGACAAAGCCTTCAAGAGACAGTAAGGGGGGAGGGGGGGTGATTGGGTATGGTATCATTGTGGGAGAAAGAGTGATGAGCCACAGTGTGTGCGCATGCTCACAGCGAGGCGTGGAGAGGCTCATCAGAGCTGCACACACTGTGGGTTGGCATCTTTCAAAAAGCCACGTGAGGCTTCAGCCATTCCCTCCTCTCACAAATCTGTCCTGACATGCTGGCAGCTCGGCCGTGATTGGCTGAAGGCGGCGTGAGTCAGCAGTCAAAGGTGAAAGGTAAAATGTAGCACGGCTGCTTGTAAAAGGTGCTGCATCTGAAAGCTGCTTTAAGTAAAATTCATGTGAGATGTGCATTTTAACCATTGTTCAAATATTTGGACTGGGAATTTTATTTAAATTTGAATCCACATTTCTGCAGGATACACAGAGAGCTATGTGCAAATGCAATGAAGTCAAGCGATTTGTTTTCGTGGACTTCACATCATGTCACAATAATGTCTCCCTGAGGTCTTCGGGTTCATCTCTGAAGGAATGTGAAGCCACATACCAACAGGCTGATTTTTAGGCTGATTTACCATTCAGCATTTATATGGACACAGGGGACTCGAACCGTGTCTGATGTGTGGCTGCTGTGTTAGCCTTTGACCCCAGACTGTCTGGAGGGCTGCGGTGACAGAGAGTCAAGGTCAAGGGGAAGCGGGTGGGGGATGTGGATGGGGCGTGGGCAGCATCTGACGGGTGGAAAGGCACCCCTGTCTGGGAGTGCAGAACCCAGACAGTCCCAGACGTCTATCTGAGGAGGCACAGTGTCGTGTGTGAACCCCTTTAGATCCCCTCGTCCTGCCCTGTCTGTTCCCACTCACCTCTGTGGCCCTGGAGGGGGACCAGGGGCCGCCAACGCCTGGATACTGACTGGGTGACGGTTCACACACAGCATCTGAATATCACTAATCCTTTAGATAAACCCAAACCCACAGCCTTAAATTCCCCGTTTTAATTCACAGTCTGTTCATCTGTATCAAATGCTAAAATCTTTACCTCAGACAGTGAAGCTCTTCTTCTTTTACTTCAACTGGGGAAAACTCTTGACGTATAGTTTATGACAATTATTATTTAATTTTCACCTTTCATCCTATTCGTCAAAAACCTTTATCGTCCTCTCACACTTTTAAACCATAACTCAAACTGTGTATGTATTACCTGTGTTTTTAGTGGTTATCCAATCGTTTACTGTATGTATCTGTTTATACTGATGCTTTTTAAAAACTAAACTTTCCAGGATTTTTTAAAGCTGTATTCTGAATGTAATCTGATTTCAAAGTCTAAATATTAAACCATCTTTTTCAAAAAAGCTGTTTTATTACAGTTCTTTACCAAGAGAGATTTATCCTCTTCTGCTCAAGACCCAAATTTTTACATTTGCCAAAAAAACATAGATTTGAGAAAAGACCAAAAACTTCAATATAATCTTATGAAGCAAAACTTTTTTAAAATTAGTTCCTTCCACTTTATTCCCATATGTAAAAGGGCTTAACCTTCAAGTTGGGGAGCAAACTGGGGGTTAAATTATCTAACTCTTCACACGACAGCAAAATGCTGCTTAACAACCTCTAAATGTCACGTATATCACTAATCACAGAAGCCATTCTTCTGCAGAAGTACTTTAATAAATGGCATATTTGCAGTTTGTTGACAGTACTTTTACTGAGTGTCACCTTGCAGATGTGTTTGAGGACATTTCACTGTGGTGATATGTTCACTTACCAGATCAAATCGCTTTAAAAAAAATGAGACTTTATGAAAATACAACTGCTTTTCATTTCAGGAGGTTAGGACCTGGACACAGATTGTTTCACTATAAACTCTTGCTTCATTATTGCTGATAAAAGATTAAAATTTCAAAGTTGTGTTGTGATAAATTCTGTTTAACTTCATTCAAGGAGACTTCAACTAACTTTCTGATGTCAAACTGCATCAGAACTGCAGAAAGAGTAAGTGTGTTTGTGGACAGGAGGGGAGGTTTTAAGCTTTATTTAATGTATTTTTCAGCTGGTAATTTTCAGACACAGTAGTATGTTCAACCTGGTTTACATACAAAGACACCGGTAGTAGATTATTACACGATGATTGAACATCTATGTGCAGAAGCAGCTCCCTCTGCAGGTATGAAACGGTGCCACTGTAATAGTGGCAGATATGCCTCCAACTCCCTCGTTCACCCTGCCAGCCATTGTAACCTGCCATAGACACATACACACACACACACTTATCCAGACTCTCTCTCACACACACACACACACATTCACGGTCACAGATATAAGGCCCCCCAGACCTCCCGGGTGATCTGCAGTGGAGCGTGTAGCCACCTGTCAATCACCAGATCTCGGCCGCCTTAAGAGAGACATTTCGTCTGGGACAACGGCAGCCCGTCCCTCCCCATACATTCTGCCTCCCCTAGCAACCATCGCCGGATGACTGAGAGGCTTTGTCCCCTCACAACGGGAGTCCACCATTGAACCCAGAAGCCCGTAGCAACCAGAATTAGAGGGTGCCAGAAAGGGGTCTTTTCTGTGAAACGGGGGTGAAAGCTCTGTTCTTGTCCCTACGTCTGGGATTCATATCATGGGCCTGAATGGCGTCCCCTCCTCCTTTTAAATGCTGGTGTAACGGAGCGTATGAAGGGGCTAGCGGCGAGCGGATAGGATCATGGTTAATCTGCTGTTCCTCTCCACTGTGGTCCGATAGGGACACTTAAGCAGCCTCTGTGGCGTGGGGAGGCCTGGAGATACCTGTGGCGACCCGAGCTGGGAGGTTCCCCAACGCCAGGTTGATGGGCAGGGGTGGAAGAAGTACTGAGATCATTTACTGAAGTCTAAAACTGGATAAAAATACTCAAAGTCAAGTAAAAGTCCAACATTGTTGCTTGGTGAAAAAACAAAGATATGAACCAGATGTACAGCTGGTTCTGCAAAAAAAAAAAGGCGTGTAGGGAACATTTGTACCTGTGTAGCTGCTACATGATGTTTTTACACCCCTGCAGTGAAGTACTTTAGACCAATAGTTCCTAACTTAATGGGTATTTACTTGAGTAAACATCAATACCACAGCGTAAAAGTGTTGTTTACTATGATTGGCCAAATGATTCATTATCAGAAGTGGTAGTGTATTTATATTGGTATCATTTACACTATTGCTGCAGGTGAAGGCGCTTTTTTATATTTTTATAATATTTATATATGTTTCTGTACTGATCTGTGCATCTGTAATAAACAAATCCAGTGTCACAAATACTGTAGGACAATATTTACTTCTTAAATATAGTAAATAAAGCAAAGTAGCTTCACATTTAAATACATGTGCGTGATTGATAAACGGAGCTACATACAGCTACTTGGTGTATGTGTAAAGATTTATTGCTTCTGGTTGGTAAAGTGTCTGAGATCTAGTGGAGTACAAAGTGTCAGGACAGATAGAGGGACATGTTTTGCGTCATGGTCTTCTATACGTCCTGGGATTAAGCATCACAAAGAGCATCCACACCATAATGCTGAGAAAAGTTTTGAAAGTCCTGCTGAGAAATTACCTTTAGGGGACCCTGAAGCTGAGCTGCATAAAATGCGAGCAGATTATAGAGAAAAGAGTATAGGCTTGAATAGTTTATGAACAGTTTTATGGACTTGTGGTTGCTTTCAAAAGGCCTTTTACAGCTCATTTTATAACAGAGAGAACATAGAGGCCTGAATACCACTCTAACCACCGGAGATCCTCGTAACTGTAAAGTGAATTCAGTGCACTTTTACGAAACAGTGATTGACACATATCTATAAACCAATCCCGTGAATACAAAGACAGATGATCTAATCACCATATAATGTTGTTTTCTTTGAATAATGGTGAAAAATAATAGAACAAGAAGCCAAATTAGCCACAATCAGGTCCTCCCGAGCAACCTCCCACGTTGCATTTAGCCCTGTAGTGTTCTGTACGGTTTACCATGTATAGAAGATTACAAACTAATCTCAACTTACAAACAACATCACTGGCATGCAGAGAAAACATGCTTTTCCTGGTATGTTCTTTATCATTAATGAGCGTCTCCGTGGCCCCCTGTATGGGAGTATGTTTTGTGCAGCTCCCATTCTAAGCTCCCATGCTGCACCCTCGTTCCCACCCTCTCCTTCCCTCCACCTGTCAATCAAAGATCATGATTGAGCCCGGATGGCAGGCAGTCAGTCACCAGCAATGAAAGTGAGGCCTCCATTCTCTGTCCCCTCCCTCCCTCTTCCTTTCATGCCCCCTTGCGTCCTCAAGTTTTTCCACATCACCTTTTCTGCGGCCTCTCGGTCCCGCACAGTCGTCCCCCCGCTGGAAGTCACATCATCTGTGGCCACAACGAACTTCTTTAAACATAGATTTTCACGATGCTATAAGGCGTAATGTCAGAGGGGAAGGCCCGGTATCATTTTAAAATACGTCTAATTTAGTTTTAACAGGCTTCTGCATTTGCCCTTTAAGTGGCTGATGAATAAACATGAGCAGACTTGGGGCGGGAACTGCATGGGGGTAGGATGAGAAGAGGCCCGGGTTGTGTGTGTGTATGTATGTACTGTGGGGGTGAGGGGGGGTATCGAGGGCAATGTGGGAGCCTTTCTTCCCAGCAGGGCTGCATCTCGTTTAATTGGAGCACTTGTGGCACCATTACCTCCTTTACTCAAACACGTTACTGATGACAAAAGAAAACAGCGCTAAGCCTGCCTTTGTTAGCAAGGAGACTGGATGAGGAGATGGATTCCTCAATGCTACTCATGTGTGGGAATCATCCACACTCCCACCATGAGCTGCTGCTGCTGCTGCCGCCGCCTTCGACCAATGAAAAGCCAGATGGGCAAGAAGACAGAGCGCATGGAAATTCCAGCCGTCATCAAAAAAATGACGAACAAAATGGGCTGTTTATTGGATACAGAAATAAACAGTGTGGAGAAATTATATTTGCACACAAAACTGGGCATCATCGTACATCCGTTGGAAGATCTGAATAAATCTGCTCCTCCACATTTCCACCCGTCCGTGTGCAAAAAATAGCAGCAACATTGAAGAGCGTGACTTCACAGGAATTCTCCCGATCAATCAGTTTCAAATGATTGACTCCGGCAGACGTGCTCAGCCCTGTTCTTGACCTTGCTCTTGTGCTGCCCTTTGACACAAGGTCACGATGATGGGGACGGTCTCTGGAGTAGGTTTCTGGTCACCAGTGTCCCGGGAGAGCAATAAGGGTGCGACCTTTACCCTCAGTGTGACCCCACTCAAGAGAGGACGCTGGAGGGCTCTTAGATGAGGGAGATACATGAACCTTTAGGATTTTGATTAGCAATCTTTTATTTTTAATCCAGTTATAGACAAAATTGGGATTTTTGTGGTCAAATTGGGAAAAAATATGTAGTTTTAGGTCAGTGGGTTTGTCACATTAAGTAACAATTTAGTAATATTTCTTTATTAATTTTCAAAATTACATGACCATTAACAAACTTTGCAAAACAGTATGACAAATATTCTACTGTGTACAATGTCTAAATGTACAAACATCAGCTTTTGACAAATTAATAAAATCCAGATCAATAATGTGAATAAAAATATCCCATAACACTTTGCTTTAACCCCCTCTTTACCATTTATAGGCAGAATATGAACATTAAAATCATTAATTTAAGACATATTATACTCAGATATGTATCAACTAATATATTTGTCAACATAAGTGGAGGCTGGTGAATAAATAAAAATGAATGATAATGTAGAAACAGTTAAAACGCTCATATGCTTCTTATAAATTGTAAATAAGTGAGATTAAGTGTCACCAAAAATGTTCTATATCACAACATAACTTATTCAAATATCATAACTTTTATTTTTTTTAAATCCATAATCAGTCAGGTAATAAATCACTCTCATTGTAAAAATTCTCCATGAGCACATGCAACAAAAGAAAGAAAGAAAGAAAGAAAGAAAGAAAGAAAGAAAGAAAGAAAGAAGCAAAACCTGAAAGTCTGAAATCTGTTACATCACAGACTGGTCAGGACGTAGGACTGGAAAGCTTCAGTGAAAATCCTACGAGTGCAACTCAACTGGTTTTATAGCAAACATAATACAAAAGGTGGTTTTAAATATTTTTCTTTATGGACAACATTTATGGTCTTGTGGTTAAATTTAGGTTTAGTCCGGCACTGAGCCATCATATCCTGGCATGTGTGAAACAACAGAAAGGATTTGCGGGTGCAGTCTGCATTCATTTATCGTTCAGTTTTGAAATGGACAAATCCACTAGTCACGAGATAATTTAACTGATTCAACTGAAAAAATATCAAAACAGAAATTATCTTTTCCCCCAACAAATAAACAAACAAACAAACAAACAAACAAATAAACAGGCCACGTGTGATGAATGCAGTGATCCATCAGGACTGGGGCCTAGCGTCAGTTTTGGTCCATGGTGAAATTTGACTCCGCTCTAGAAGAAAATATAAAACAATCAGATTGATCTAACAGCTCATATTATATAGGTAAATATTATCAAATTAAATATTTGATCTAATATATTGCACTGAAGATCTTCCTCTTCTCAATATATTATCATTATACTGGGTTGATTACACTTAAATTAATACATCCCATTAAAATATAATCTTATTGGCATCCACTGCTCTTTTTTTGTAACAGTATCATTTTTATTTCCACTGTAAACATGACTTCTGTTGTTTAACTTCAAGGTCACTTTGACAGGTGGAGCTGTGCTGTGAAAACCCTCATCAACAAACATCACAGGTGAGCTTCATGTGGAGGCGCAGACAGGACGTGGTCTCATAATGTCGCCCACACTGAGTGGGTAGAGGCAGTGTCTCTGTGGTGTCACGCTGTCTACGACCACATCCTCACACTGTATTCAACACCATGAAAAGCTACTGCCAACAAAGGGCAGGAATTACAATGAGCCACATGTGGTTCAGTTCCCCCTGAATTGGGCTCTGCTGCCACCAAGAGGACACTGAACGCAACACACTCATTCACAACAAAGGGCAGGGGCTGCACGGTTTGTTTGATATGAGAACAGCAATAATCTCCATGACCAGAACGCTGTTGACGGATAAAATGAAACAGAGACTCACACTTCTTTGTTCTGCATGTGGTTGTTGTACTGCAGGATCGGCGGGATGCTCTCCTCATCATCCGGGAGCTGCAGACAAACACAATTTAAACACTATCGACAAAATGTGGGACTTTTATTTGCAAGGTCAGAAAATGAAGAAATGCAAGAAGTTTGTTTTTGGAAAGGGAGGTGACACAGTGACAGCAGAGGTTTTTTTGTAATGTAAATAAAGGGTTGGAAAAACAGCATCAGGGCAAGGAACTCGAAACAGGCGAATGTTTCCGATCCGTGCACACGTGACATCATCTTTAAAACACTACTCGAGCAAAATAATTAATACATGTGCGTCCAGATTTCTTGTATCCATTCAGTGCAACTTCACTGGATTACTGACTGTGCTTTGACTTCACATTACTATCCCCATGTCTAACTATAAAAACTTCATTGATGTGAAGACTTGTCTCTCACCTCCCAGTAAGGCTCGTCATCAAAGCAGTTGTCATCTGCAGGATCTCCCCAGATAGGTAATCTTAAGATAAACCCTGAGAAGAATACAAACACAAAGTCCTTATCCCAACACTCACTGTGTAAACACAATAATCTTATTCAAGTAACATCACAGTTATTTACTCTGTCAAACTGATGGGTGTTTGATAAAGTTTTCATCCTACCGACAAGGATCCCTCCTCCTACACCGAAGCAGATAGCCACACAGAGGCCTGCCGCCTGGTGCCCGCCTTGCTTCGTGGGTGCCATGTTTTTGTATTTGCCTTCAAAGTCGAAGGTGTTTATGAGCCTTTAATACAACAACAAAAGGGGGGGCTCACAGTGTTGTTTTTCCACAAGAGACAATACTATCTGGTCACATGAATATAAAAATCACTACTTTCCAAAATCTTCAATATATTTAAATAAATAAATAAATAAATAAACCCTCACCCCTCAGCCCCATAAACTGTCTCTGATGCAGCTGCAGCAGTAATGGCCCCCACAATCCCACCGATGAGCCCTGGCATAGCATGGAGGTTGTGGATACCACATGTGTCCTGGATCTTCAGGTACTTCTCCATGAAGGGCTGAAGGAGACACACATGAGGAGGGTGCACAGTTTACTGGAAGAAATCCAAGCTGCTATGTTTGACTTTTGTCTTAGACTACACACAGTCACAGTTGACATAAGATCAGTGAAAACAGTAGTGAGCAGCAGATTTTGGAAAACAAGTCGAGCGTGTTCCAATCCAACAAAGACAAATACAGACAAAAATGTAAAATAAAACAGCATTTCCTATCACACAACCACTTTTGTAGCTAATTACTTGTACTGAATAATAAGCATTTAAACAAAACCAGAGAGGTTTTATACCGTGAGGTAGATATATCCAAGTGTGGAGACGATACCACAGCAGAACCCGACAATAAGAGAGCCATAGGGCATCAGCATGAACTCTGCTGCTGTTCCTACTGCGACGCCTCCAGCCAGAGTGGAGTTCTGGATGTGAACCTGAGAAACAGGCAGGAAACAAAAAAGTGTGTTAATAACACAGGAAATCATCAGATGTGTGTTTACTGAATTATCTGGTACCAGGTGACACACAAGTTTAACTTCAGTCAGGTGGGGACAAAGTCGAGTGATGTACAGCTTGACAAATGCACACATCTATTATAATTATGATCATCATGCATAGTGGCTGAACTACTGTGAGAGTGTTTGTTACCATGTCTAGTTTTCCATGCTTCTGGAAGAGGCTCGATACAGCCACAGTTGTGAGCACAGTCGAGGCCAAAGCCAGGTAGGTGTTGATGGCTGCTCTGTGCTGCCCGTCTCCGTGATCTGTGATCGCTGAGTTGAAGCTGGGCCAGAACATCCACAGGAAGAGGGTGCCTGAGCAGACAGTGGAGAAAGTCACAAAAAGTAGTACCTCCAGAATAACAGGGAGTATTGCGAGAGTAAAAATTCAGTAAAAATCAGACTCACCGATCATAGCAAAGACATCTGAGTGGTAGACGGAGCCCTGCAGACGACTGCTCTGGTCCAGATTCGGCCGATACAGCATCCATGATATGGAAAGACCATAGTAACCTCCGAATGTGTGGATCACCATGGAGCCTCCAGCATCTCTGGCCTTTAGGAATAATAACACAAGGTGTAATTTTTGGTTGATCTTCATTAGCTATTTTGTGTTTTTCCCCATTTTCCTTCACTTTTAATTTCAAAAAGCAGATTTTGAGTTTGTACCCTGACTGTGGCAAACCTTTGTGGTGTCATGTCAGTGTCAGACTATGGGATTACAAGGATGCAGCTGCACGGTTAATTACAAAACAAAAGAAACTTGTCGGACATCCACGGTGGTATTGTCTAATTTATTGTAGTGGGTACACTCAGATTTTTCCAATCCCAGCCTCATACCCCATCCATGAGCAACATCTGTCCCGTAGCACCCCTCCCAGGGCAGTACCTGCTCTAAATCAGCCCCACACAAGAATCACCACGCTCATTAATGCATAAAGTATGTATTATCTAAACGTAAATGTATTGCAAGCAATACAAGGTGTTTAACAGTCATTAACAGCTGGACTTTAATTAACCACTGAACAGCCAGTAACAAGACAAGACAAATAAAGAAATATTAATGACTATATAAATAACAATATACTTGTGTAAATAAAATTTCAGCAATCAAGTGCAAAAAAAAAACCCCATGTAAACAACACTGCACACAAGCTTGAAAAGGCACTAAAGTAACTGACTTTTAACCAGCTTTGTATCATTACAACATCGGTAGTATCAGAAAAATGTAAACAGTCTGTAAACAGTCCTGCACAAACTCTCTTCAGTCATCAGGCTCCCTAAAGCTAGCGTTAGCTGCAGCTGTAACATGTGAAGCAGCAGACTTACTGAAACACTGACATTGTGTCATCAGGTACCATCGCTGTACCAATTAAAGTTCTCCTCACTGCTTCCTTAGTAATCACCGTCGGGTCACATCATGCTTGACGAAGTCTCTATCCTCCTACTCTATTTTCCACTGGTACCTACTCGGCTTTACTCGACACGGCTTGGCTCGGCTCGACTCGGCTCGACTCGACTCGCCTCGCCTCGACTCGACTCGACTTGGCTCGGCTCGGTTCGACTCGACTCGGCTCGGCTTGACTCGACTCAGCTTCCAATACAGAAAACAGTCCCTTTTCCGTGTACCCATCAGGTGAAGGAAGAGAAAGTTGATGAAGTAACCTTCAGAATTCTACTGTTGTGACGTCACAGAAAGCAGCTTGAAGAGTGTTTCAGGTGAGAAATTAGTTGTTTTTACTTCAAATATGTTGCTGCACAGTGATGAGGCAATGACGGCAGGGAAACATTTCTACCCGCAAGCTAACAGGCTGCACGGTTATAGTCATCATAACAAGTTTCTACTATGTGGGGAAAACCACTGAATAGATTGATTTAATGTACAATAACAGCGCTTTACTGCCACATTAATATTTTATTTAAAAACGGCAGCTGAAAAAAACGTGAGCTCTGACCATAGACTGTATAATCTTTATATACAGTCTATGGCTCTGACCACCCGGTTGGTCGAACAGCTGACGGAGGTTGTAGCTAGAGATCATATCTCCCCGAAAACATGGGAGCACGTTTTTAACCAGACTCTAACTTGAAAACAACTCATTTCAAAAAGTGGGTAGGTACCAGTGGAAAAGCGTCATATGGTCCAAAATTGGCCGCTTCGTGACACAGAAAAGGCGAATTTATGAACGAGAAAGTGAGAGTTGTGTAACAAAACCATGGTGATGCGTATCTTTGCACATTTTTAAGTGGTTATATTTTAAATTCTGAACCTTTTCTAGTGGGTATACGGCGTTTACCTGTGTATCACGTAGACTACACCACTGGATGGACACACTTGAAAAATGCTGGATTATTTTAAACCAGAACGGGGTAAAAATTGGACTGACTACTGACTGCAAAACTCCAACATTTGTTGGTTTTGCCAATTTTTAAAATGTTATTTTTATTTTTATGCAACATTTTATTGTTTTTAAGTAATATTTTGTTGATCGTGCTGAATATTTTGTTGTTTTTAAATCAAAGTTTTGTTGTTTCTAAATCTATCTTGCTGGGTTAAATTAACCCAACATGTAGTCAGTCCAATCTTTACCCAGTTCTGAGTTAAAACAACCCAGCATTTGTTTTATTGTGCATATATGTTGCAGAATATAGTTATATCTCCACCATTTTTAGAATTTAATGATATAGATACACTAGCATGACACTGAAACAAAAATAACTGGTGTAGACTTACATGTATGAGATCCAGGATAATATATTCCTCCACAGCAAACAATGTAATCCCAAACAAAGTCATAACCATCAACTGGACTGGGCTGACTTTACCCAACACTGCCCCATAGGCAATTAAGCAGCCGGCCACACAGAAATCAGCATTGATCAGGCTGAGGAGGGCAAACAGCAGAGGGAAGAATATGAGGTCATTGAACAAATAAGACATAAGATTTGTTGTTGTAAGATGATAAATCAGTGGAGATCTTATTTAGACCTCATCTAAATGTTTCTATTTACCGTTTAACTATTGTGTCCACAAACACAAATACTAACTCGGCTGTGAATATCTATGGGATCAGGTTACTCAGACTGGTTCCTCCACATCACTATTTTTCTCTCTACGTCACCATGCAGGTGGAAACATGTTCCCATAGGACACATTTTCCAGTATCTTAACAAAAGATCAAGGACTAAATAACACACTTAATTTGCTCTAGATTTTTCTCAATAGTTTCTGTTGCTCCTGGACAATGAAACTGAACAATTACTTTTCAACTCCAATTTTGATTTTCCCATCATCGTAGTCCAGCGAGTGGAACCAGCCCTGCATCAGCAGTGCCCACTGGAGACCAAAGGCAGCGATGAGGAAGTTGAAGCCCACTGCGCCGAAGCTGTACCGCTTCAGAAATGTCATCAGGAAGCCGAATCCGACAAAAATCATGACATGGACATCTTGGAAACCTAGGAGGAACACAAGAAGAGGAGGGTGATAGGGGCTGAAACTGGAGGAGGGGGGAGAAGGGTATTGTAAGGTCAACATGGTGGCTCAGTGGTCACATCAAAGACAGACCTGGAGTTGATCTCAGGCGCCTTTTGAGTGGTATTTTAATGTTCTCCACTTTTTAGTGTTAATGCTCTCTCACAGTTTATAAACTCGGACCTTTAGGGTTGACACCCTGGGACAGGTCACAATGTGTCCACCTCTAATCAAATGGGAAGCAGGAAATTATCTGAATGAAGAAATGAAGTAAATATATAGCTGGGAGTTCAGAGATGATTTATGAGGCAGAGAAACGTTTCAACCCACAAATCATCTTCCTCTTTTCTTCTGTCACGTTACAATATTTCCTCTGATATCAAGAGCACATACAATGTTTAAGATCCTTATTATTGATTTATTATTTTTATACTGTGTCTTATTATGACTACACATGAGATTTTTAAAATAAAATCAATATCATTAAATGATAATTACATCTAATTGGGCCACTGTTATTTCCTAATCAGATGCTTAAAAAAACTTTTCCTTTCTAAATAAAAATTTAGTTTAAAAATACATACTAGTGATTGAACGTGCCAGAGGAGAAACAGTACGCAGACAGTTTACTTTTACAACACTGCGGTGCAGTGAGACATGAGGGCTCATTGCATAAGAGGAGGAAACCATGTGAAAATGACTCAAGGATGTTCCATTATTTGTTTACTGTTATTTGCTTCCTGCACATTGATATGTTATGATGATACAGAGATAGACCCAGGATCTGATACAGGTACTTACTCCTGAGGCTCATGGGGGACAAAAAATATCTTCGGAGCAAGCATGGACAGCTTTTTATAAAACTGATAACTGATATTAGTGATATAATCCATGTATTTAATTGATTTAAATTTTAAAAGTAGCTTGTTTGTCAATCAGTTTATGGATTTATACACCCAGAAAGACACATGTATTTGCAATAAAGCAGAAATAAAAGACTAGAAGGAAACACATTTAATTACAGATGACATGCCTGCATTTCAATCTCCCTAGAGAGGCCATTAGATGCTGATGAAAGCTTCAAAAACAAAATAATTCAGCTTAAATATATTAATATTATGCTAAAACACCACTCATATAAGTCCCCATATCAAGCAGCCTCTCAATCCAATAATAAAAATCATGGTGGGCTCTTAGAAATTTGCTACACATTCAAATTTACAGTCACATGTGAAACAGTTTGTTCCTCTGAATGAGACATGTAATGTTTCTACAATCAGACAACAATATGTACATACCAGCATCAACCAGACAGTATTATTTACAACACAACACTCTAACCTCCTGACACATCTCAGGGCACAATAGGTTTTCACCGCACTGTGAAACACTATAGTTTTCATAGAAACATTTACAACAAACAACTGGCTGTATTAAATGTTATATCACATCAGACTTTTTTTTCCAACAAAGGCTGTTTCATAATCTCCTCCTGCGAACACTGATGGTGGACATTGTGTCAGGAGGAGGTGTCACTGCTCTCAGACGCTAAACTGTCAGAACAAACATTTATCACCTGACATCCAACACCGCATCTGAGATGGTTTCACGATAGCCTGACACTGACACCGTGGGTCGCTGTGTACAACGCCACCACACCCATACAGTACACTCGTTTACACACAAATATTTTAAATCCAAACACACTACAGGCCAACAAACTAAATTAGTTTTTATTTAGACAAAGGAGTGAGTGTGGACATGTCAGCTGTAGGTAAATTGGGAAAAGCCACAAGGGAGTTAAAATCCAGGGGGAGACGTGCACCTGCGGGTGTCAGATCTTTGTCAGCAATGTAGAAATTATTTGAAAGGTCAACACAATGTGAGACCTATAATTCAATTAAAAACATTTTATTACAATGAAAACTAACTTTACTGCCAAATATTTGCATTAAAAAAATATAAACGTGCATGAAAATGGAGGGAAATAAATCTATATCTCAATCTAAAATGAAGGTGTGCTCAGAGAACAAATTAGGAAATCAAAGCAGTGATTCAGAAATTAAACATTTAACTAAGAAAGTGCATTAAAAATAATTAAAGTCACTTACTTGGATATCTGAAGTAGAAGTCATTCTCAATGTCAGTTGATATATTGTTTTTTTTTCTGTACTCTATCCAGTGTGTGTCTGATTCCTCGTTGTATCGAATAAAAACCCCAAACAAGATGATCATGGCTGTTTGCCACACAATGCAAACCGCTGGAAGACTCATCCGAACATTAGTATTTTTAGTACGGTCACAACACTCCCTGAAGCTTTGAACGGCACCCATTGTTTTTTTTTGTTACTTTAGATCTATTATAATTTCTTAAGGTGTCAAACTCCCTGAACACCTGAATTATTCAGCCGAGCTGCCTTCTGCAAAAGTGACAGATGCTTTTAAAGGCCTGAGCATCTTATGTTAAAGGTTGGGGTCGTCTCTGAGGACACTCCCACAGCCACTCCCTCCACGCTGCACATGGAGTGTCACCTGGGGACATGTGTTTCAATGATATTCATATTTTTTTGATTCTGACAATGTCTGGTTTTAATTATTTCATTGTTTCCTTTAATATTTTTTCATCCCGATACAACTTACAGCAAAATACTCTAATGTGAAAATCTACACATACCAGAGAAACATGCTTCACATCCGGATCAAACAGGAAAACCATGACATTTACTCCAACATCTTTTAAACAGCTTGTGTTGGTTTATTGTGCTCATCTGCTTAGATTACACAAGGATGTAATGAACGACAGGGATTATTCGCTTTGAAATAACACTGGAAACTCCTCCCTTAACATAAACACTTGCCATACAAAGACAAACAGTGTTTTCTGTCAAACACGTGAGGCTTGTCTCATTAGTAAACACACAAACAGGCGTCTTTTTCCTTTCTTCCCTGTTGTCAGAGGGTTGGGGACATTCCCATCACCTTTGTATATGGGGCCGCTCCTGTGAAGCATTAAGTGTAAATAATGTGTGTCCATGTGTGGGACCTATTAGAAAGACGCACGACAGGTTTGACTAAGTCAACCTTCACTGATGCAGGGTTCAAGGTTGAGACAAGTGTCCAGAGTTTTTTTTTATTCCAAAACAAATGAGATTTTTTCTGTGCTGCTGGACGTGAAAATTGTAACATAATACATTTTACTTTGACATTTAAATACTTTTATGGCTCAAAAAAATTACAAAATAAACAACATGACAGTTATGAAGGATATTTGAACTGAAACTGACCTTACACACTCATTTGGACATAAAGCAGACTAAACCAACATGTTTCATTCACAGAAAACTACTTTACGTAGGAGGGTATGATAATAAAGTAGTTGAACAATTTCAGAAATATGTACATTTAGTAGGTTGATAACACTCAGAGCTGTCAACTACATATGCTGCAGGGTAACACGTGAGTTCAGCCTAAAGACAGGACACAGTGGTAAACAGCCTTCCTCTGTCCAAACATAACAGTCAGTGGACCTGGACCTCTGCAGCACACACATTCACATCATTTATCTAATTTAAATAATATTCACAAACACAGAAGCTTACGTTTTGGTTGTTAGCCAAACAGTGAAGAATCCAGACTGATTGAGAGATGGTGTTAAGTCAATATCATAGTTTACATCCCCTTCAACCTCCAGGCTCTCATTTATGTTGACAATATTGTAAATAAGAGTCGTCAATCTATTCCTTTAGAGTAAAAACAACTTGAACAAAAGTGATTATTCCATGTAAGTGATTTTTTCCATAAATCCATTTTTTGTTTGCTCCCAGCAGTGAAGCTTTACTTCTGGACTTCAAATAACTTACAACAGTAACAGTGTCAGTGTACACACATGGAAGATGATGCTACAAACCAACCTGTCCTGTTCTTGTAAGTCCTGTCAGGAAATTCAAACATGTGGGACCTGAGAAAACACATGAGCTCATGAAATGTCAAGAACCTGTTGCTTTTAGATGAAACTGTGAACAAAACTGGGTGAAACAAATAAAAAAAAGCAATGTTATATGTCTAGCCACTGTAAAGTGCTATATGCTGAAAAATAGGAGAGATTGTCTTGTTCCTCCCTCCTTTACCAAAATAAATCTGAAGAATTTGAGGAAACTTTGAAATAGGAAGTCCACTTCAACTGTAAGGGATATTGTTTACTCTAATACCAATGGTGCAGCATATTCCAGTATGCAGTGAATGCAAGTAGCTGTATAGATGAGCATCACCTCTGTGCTAGTCGCCAGACATCAGACTGGTCAACAAGCCCAGATGTGTGATGGGTAATGACCATAACGATGACTCAGCATCATTATTAAGGTGACATCAATGAACCAGACAGTGCTTACGTTTCAGAACTGAAAACCTGCATCCAGAATTACCACAGAGCACAAAACCAGATTTTTTGCCAACCTGCAATAAGGAGCACTGTATCAAATGTTATTGTTTAAACAATAATACTCTATTTGTCAAGACTGCAGAAAATTACTGCAGAAGTAGTACAGTAGCACCATCATCTCACTGGGAGAAAAATGAGCATGTCAGCAGATAAACATATAGATCAACGCACTATTGTGTGCTCACCAATGAGGAACCTCATTAAAGTGAGTGAGCAGCTTCCTACGCTCGCTGATTAATGCTGCCTTGGTGATGTCGCTCTGGCAGATGATGTGCTCTTCGGGGATGATGTGTAGCGTTGATTCACTCCTGATCTGAGCTCACCAGAGAATTTGGGGGTTTTTTTAGAATAAGAGAAAAGTACAAAGTAATATTTTGGTCCATTCTTGTTTAGTTAGTACAGACACTGAATGTTGAAGTAAATTTAAGTATGATCTATGTTTTCTGTTAGTCTTAGCTGATTAGACCTGTATGGTAATGCGCAGGCTGCTGGACTGACTGCTGTTGGGTCTCAAGACTTGTGGCATTGTCAGTAAGTAGTGGTGCAGGACTGTTACATTGCTTTTTGAAGCTTAACATCTACTTAATGGTGTGTTTTTTTTCAGGTTGACCACCTGTCATTAATAACAGGAGGTGACTTTAGCTAATGACATCAGAATGACTTGTGGTAAAAAATGTATTGACTAAGAATTTCATGATTGAAAATTATATTTTTTGAATTGAAATCGATTGAGTTTTGTGGAGCCAACATCAAGTAGACATGGGTTTCCAATGTTGCTGCACTTCAGCATTGTTCTCATTTTTGAGAGCTGGTTGCTTCGGCCATTAGTATATATACAGTCTATGGTTAAAACAAAAAATGTAACACAGCAATTTTTAAGACAATGACTTGAATCAGAGACACACATGAAAACTGAAACTCAGAAAAGACATTTTTAGACACAACAGTGTTGGCATTTTATTTGATATCACTTTGGTTACAACACGTTCATTAGTTGCAAATTGTCGTTTATAGATCATGACAACAACAATATGTGTAATCCTCTTAGTTATTTGGTGAAGACTTTGAAACACTTTCATTTGGGTAGTTGTGTGTACATCTAATGCAATATTTAGGCCACACACAGGACAGAATATTCGGCAGTGTTCTCAAAATAAACAAAATCACAATCCAGTGTGAAGATAGTCCCTGCATTTTACTGTGCCAACAAATGTGAAATATATGCAGCTTCAAACCAAGTTGATTTGTAAGTTGAGCATAACATTAACCCTAGTACGCCCCCGGGGGTCTCCTCGTACCCCGCCTCCTATGCTCTTCGGGGTACGAGGAGACCCCCGGGGGTGTACAAGGGTTAAACATTTAAGCCTTAGTGACTTCAAATTATACATCCTTTAAAAGACTTGTGAGCTGCTGTTCCAACCTGTGAAACTCATCATCAGGCAGAAGATACCTCTGTATTATATCGATTACGTCTTTCTCAGTAGCGAGATCAAAGTCCTTTTTGTTCTTGAATGGTAAATGTCCAGCCAGCTCACAAAGAGCAACGTTGAGGGCAGATTCCTCTTTGGCACCAAAGCAGGATATTCTGGGCCATACAGCGACCCGCACACCTGTTCTTGAACAGCGATCCTTTTCACTCACTATGCGAGCACATGGTGGACATCCTCTGGTCAAGAACAGGTTGTGAGCAATGTTATCAACCATAAGAAAGTCTGTGACTTGACAGATGGCTCTTGCCACTTTCTCCACTTCTTCCGATTCTGTGTAAAACAAAAATCCTGTGGGGAAGTCCAACATGCGATAAAATCCCTTTTCAGGCACCAAAGGCTTGACTGGCATAGACTCAATCTTGAGATCATGGTCAAGGTAATATCCATGAAGGTGTAAATGATTGACAGATGCAAATGCTCCAAGACTGTTGAATCCCACACGAAAACCAGGGTCTGAGCTGAGGAGCACAGATTCAATACCGACCTGGATGGCAAACTTTGTCAGGACCTGTGGGAGACAGCGAGAGGGATCTGGAACAAAGAGACAATGTCCAAACTCCAAAGGGCTAACATTGACCAATACCACCATCCTGCAGGGTGGACACACCTGTCCACTGTCAGGTAAAGCTGTGTCTCCCTCTGTGTCCTTCACCATCTCAAATATGATTTCATCTGGATTAATTTTGTTGAAATTAAACTGCCTGGCATTGAACTCCTGCTGAATGCTCAGTATCTCTTGAGGCTTTCTCCTCTCTATTCCTCTTTGAATATTAAGCTGAGCCACAAAGCCATGGGCGCCCAGCAGGACACGAGTTTGTAAATCACCCAGATGGTAGCGGAAGAGTCCCCTGTCCATCCTGTCTGTCCAACCGGCTTGAATGGTCGCGTCAAACTTTGTCGGTGATGATCCCATCGGGGGACAGCTTTCATCACTACGACGCACATCTGTAATAAAATCCTGACAGCTGTAGGTAAACAGGTAAGGCATGGTTGGATCTGCTTATGACCAGTGAAACAGGGCAGCATCAGATTTGACAAAAGAGCTCACTGTTGTCAGTCAGTTAGGCGTCATCCTGCTGAATCATCACACACAGATCCCAGTCACATGTGGAGCCTGTCAACATCAATTTACAAAAAACAGGATTTAAAAACCTTTACAAACAACAAAAACCCCATAAAATATCAAGTATTATTGACATTTTTCTGCATTACAAGAAACCAAAACAATTAAGTAAAATCAGGGATGTACTTGTGTGTACAAACACTAACACTAATAAACTTTTGTCACAGACGTTAACAGTCTATTATACAGTTGACAAAGCAAACAGTGCTTACACCGACAGTGTATGGAGTATGGTTTACACACACAATGCTAGTTTCAATGAATGGCTTCTCACCACAGACGCATGGTCGGATTTTATTTTATAATGTACTCACCTCTCTACTTTGTCATCGTGTGAAAGTCAGCGCTTTGAAACTAACAGCTGACTAAACACATTTAGTACAACGCAAAACTCACAACATAGATTAATTTCGCTTTAATTAGTAGTACTCATATATCTGCTAACACTGGTTAACTTGCTTAGCTAACTTCCGTAGTTGCGCGTGTTCTTCTTCGTTGGTGTTTATTGATGCATTTCCAGTGCGTTTTTTCAGAACAAAAGTATCTAGCCTACGTAATGCATTTATTTGCGTATGCACTCTATAAATTAACGACATTTAAATATTAATCCAACAAAATTCACAGTGTCTATGTTTACGATAGCTTTTTAAATTTCATTTGTTGTCAGACATCGGTGAAAATATTCCCATTGGTATGTTTTGACTGATTACGTGTCTTATAACAAAAGAAACGGAAAAAGCACATTATAATTGTTTTTTTAAAGGTTTATTTATTTATCTATTCATCTTTGTTATTTGTAAATTTTACTAGAGATACTAATAACATATTGAGAAACGCATTAATATTAGATATGGTAAATAAATATAAAAAAAAGTATTTTGTATCTCTATCTCACACTTCTTATTGTATGTTTTTTTTTCAGGACTACTCTTGTTCACTCAGCACTATCCACCCACCCCCATACACCACAGCAACTTCAAAGATTGTCCAGTCATTAGTTAAACCCTCTTGTAACATTAATAGAAAGTGCACAATACTTTTCTGTTGAGCAACTTTCCAGTTTTCCTCAGCTGATCCATGGAGGCTTAACTATTTTTAAAGGAATGAGCAGCTGGCCAATCAGACCCCATGCTTATTTTAGTCACTGAATGCTTTTGGAGATAAAGCAAGAAGAGCTGTGTATGTCTGCCTGAGAGTTTTGGGGTTCATCGCAGTCAAAGCATCTCGGCTACTTAAGTGATTAACTGAACTGGCTGAATTCTGAATTTATTTCTTATATATAGGTTCAAGTAGGAGAAAAGATGGAAGCAAGCAAAAAGGAAGTAAGTCCAGCTCTATTTACTTTCATGGGATAACATTTTAAAATGACTCTAGTCTTGTACAAAAAGAGTTGAAGGACCTTAAAAATTTACTTTTTGTTTACTGAATTTGTGTCCTACTAAAGTAAAATGTTTAATGAGAGCATGAAGAGTTAGATAATAATAGACTTTCATCTGTTTGGCAGAGCAGATGGCTGCCTGGTCAACCGTGCCTACAGTTATTTTTAACACCGTCAAGAGGCTCTGTTACTAACATTCAAACTCACTGAGATAGTGTACCAACTTGTATAAAAGTAGGTGAATACCCAGCTATTTTTTAATGCTGTGTAAAACAAATGTACCAGCTGAAAAGGGGGAAAACATGTTCCCTTGTTTAAGTGTTTGCTTGCCATTAATCTCCTTTCCTCTGACAGTTTTGTATTATTCTCTGTTGTAGATGGGAGAGAAAGCAGAAGATAACGCTCATGCTCTAAATATAAGTACTGATACAGAGCTTAGAGCAGAAGCTTCCCAGTCATCCTCCACAGTCATTGTTCAAGGTATGCAGTGCATTCAGGTCACTGTGTCGCCTCAATATCATGTATCCCTACTAGTTTTAAATTTAGATTAAAAAATTATTTTAAATACATTCCTAAAAACAAATGTGAACATCTGTGTTAAAGAGTTAGAGTCAAAAACATCCCAGAGATTAGATCATTTATCTAAAAAGTAGGCAAACATGTATTGGCAGGACCTACTTTGTTATGCCAAAATTTCACAGTACAAAATGCAATCACATTATATTATTTATTTATATTTTAATGTTGATTAAGTTAATACAATCAGCATTAACTAAAATGCACACTGTGATCCCATACAATGATCCACTTCTTTCATGCTTGTCCTTCTTCACTCCAGGTCAGCTTGCTACTTCTGCACAGAACGTCGAACACAATCCTCAGGTCCAACCTGCCCCTGTTGCAGATAAGGAAAAGGCTATCAAGCCAAACCTCCAGATAACTTTTAACACATTCACAGTCAAGAATGGTGAAGATCTGAAGGTAGAGATCCCAGTTGTTGGGCACCCAGTGCCAAAAATTGAATGGAAAAGAGATGGTCAAGCAGTTAAAGAGACATCTAGGTTACAGGTTTCAACGACAGCATCATTAACAGTCCTTCATATCAGGCATGCTGCCAGGGAGCACTGTGGTAATTACTCTATCACAGCAAGCAACAGTGCTGGAAAATATACAGGAGAAGTCACTGTGGTTGTGCTTGAAAAGCCAGACCCACCAACAGGGCCTGTGAAGATTGACGAGATCAGTTCTGACTATGTGACCATCTCCTGGGAGCCACCCGAATACATGGGAGGCTGTCAACTGGACAACTATGTAGTGGAGAAAAGGGAAACTACAAATACAGAGTGGCAGACCGTGTCAGCAACAACAGTGAGAAACACAATCAAAGTTACCAAGCTGAAGACAGGGAGTGAATACCAATTCAGAGTGTTTGCAGAAAATCGGTATGGAAAAAGTACTGCAATCACCTCTCCTATTGTGACTGCACAGTATCCATTTAGTGTCCCAGCTGCTCCTGGTACACCTTATGTGTCAACAGTGTCAAAATACAGCATGGTGGTTGAATGGGAGCCTCCAGTCAGAGATGGAGGTAGCCCCATCATCGGCTATCACATTGAACGTAAAGAGAAGAACAGCATTTTATGGACCAAGCTAAACAAGTTTGTTATACCCGACGCTCGCTTCAAAACAAGTGGGCTAGAGGAGGGCATCGAGTATGAATTCAGAGTCGTTGCTGAAAATATTGCTGGACTCAGCCCATCTAGCAAGATATCTGACTGCTTTGTGGCAAGAGACCCCTGTGATCCACCTGGTAAACCTGAGGCTGTTGTCATTACCAGAGAGAACATCACACTTCAGTGGTCAAAACCCAAATATGATGGTGGAAGCACTATTACAGGGTATGTTGTTGAAAAGAAGGAGCTTCCAGATGGCAGATGGATGAAGGCAAACTTCACCAGTGTTATTGAGAATATGTTTACAGTCACAGGTCTGACAGGAGGTCAAAGTTATGAATTCAGAGTAACTGCTAAGAATGGTGCTGGGGTTTGGAGCTCACCTTCAGAAACTGTAGCCATCATTGCTCAGGATGTTATTGAGGGACCCACCGCAAATATTGATCCTAAGTTTAAGAGTACTTCTGTTGTTCAGGCTGGTGAGACATTCACTATTGATGCTGATTACTTTGGGAAGCCTCTGCCTGAAGTGACGTGGCTGAAAGATGGAAAGGAAATTGACAAAGCTACACCGAGAATGGAGCTGAAAACCACCCTCACTCATACAACTCTGACTATCAGAGACTGTACACGAGTGGATGGGGGACGCTTTGTTTTGAACCTCAGTAACATTGGTGGAACTACATCTATTCCAGTTAATGTGAAGGTGTTGGATAGACCTGGGCCACCTGATGGACCTCTGAAGGTGAAAGTTGTCACTGCAGAGAAGTGCAATATTCACTGGAACCCTCCTTTAAATGATGGAGGTGCCAGTGTTTCCCACTACATCATTGAGAAAAGGGAGACCAGCCGTGTTACATGGACAGCGGTAGAGCCTCACGTTGAAGCTGTCAGTTACAAAGTGACAAAACTGGTACCTGGCAAAGAATACATTTTCAGAATTGCTGCAGTAAATAAGTTTGGTGTTGGTGAGTTTCTGGAATCAGACCCGTTTGTTGCGCAACATCCTTTCACAACACCTAGTGCACCTTCTGCTCCCACAGTCAGTGCTGTGACTGGTGACTCTGTAATGCTAACATGGGAAAGGCCTGAGACTGATGGAGGCTCAGAAATTGATGGTTTCATCTTGGAGAAACGTGACAGAGATGGTGTCAGATGGACTAAATGCAACAAGAGAAGACTAAATGACTTGCGTTTCCGATGCACGGGGCTCGCAGAGGGACATTACTATCAGTTCAGAGTACTTGCAGAAAATGCTGCTGGTGTGGGTGCACCCAGTGAACCAAGTGAGTATGTAAAAGTATGTGAAGCTACTTACCCACCTGGTCCACCAACCAACCCCAAAGTGACGGACTATTCCAACAGCACCATATCTCTGACCTGGTCAAGGCCCATTTATGATGGTGGCGCAGCCATCAGTGCATTTGTAGTTGAGATGCAAGAAGCAGGAGAAGATGAGTGGAGTACATGCACACCAAGCACTGGTGTCGAGGACACAAACTTTACTGTGAAAAGGCTGAGAGAAAATGCAGAGTACAGTTTTCGTATACGTGCAATTAATGCTGCTGGAGTTGGAGAGTACGTAGATCTTCCAGGATCTGTGAAAGCAGCTGAAAAACTAGAGGCACCGGAGATTGAGCTGGACAGTGCCTTGAGGAAGATTGTCAATGTTCGAGCATGTTCCACCCTAAGTCTCCTTGTTAACTTTAGAGGAAGGCCAGAGCCTGAGGTTAAATGGTCAAAGGAAGGTGGCACTCTCAGTGCACGTGCTCAAATTGAGATCACAAGCTCCTACACTGTCTTACTGATTGAGAATGTGAATAGAAATGACACTGGAAAGTACGTATTGACAGCTGAAAACTGCAGAGGCTCTAAAACGGCATTCATCAATGTCAGAGTACTCGACTCTCCCAGTGCACCAACAAACTTGGAGATAAAAGATGTAAAGAGAGATTCTGTGTCCATCTCCTGGGAAGCACCCTCCATTGATGGAGGAGCAAAGATTTCGCACTACATTGTAGAAAAGAGAGAGGAGGCCAGGAAGGCATTCACAAGTGTTTGTAGCAACTGTGTGAGGAATTCATATAAGATTGACAATCTACAGGAAGGGTGTTTCTATTACTTCCGTGTTCTGGCTGTGAATGAGTTTGGCACTGGACTGCCAGCAGAGACCACTGAACCTGTGAAAGTGTCTGAGGCACCTCTGCCTCCTGGCAAAATCACACTCAGTGAAGTCACTTCCAATAGTGCAAGACTCTCTTGGGAGAAGCCTGATCATGATGGAGGAAGCAAAATCACATGTTATATTGTAGAAATGCAAGCTAAAGGAGATGACATGTGGACGACATGTTCAGAGAGTAAAGCACTAGAAGTGGCGATCAATGGGCTGACAAAAGGAAAGGAGTATTTTTTTAGAGTGAGTGCTGTGAATGAAAAGGGAAGGAGTGAACCAAAGTCCCTGCTTGCACCTGTCATCGTAAAGGATAGTAGTGCTGAGCCTACTATTATTCTGCCAACCAACACATTCACTGTGAAAGCAGGAAATGATATAAAAATTGATGTTCCATTCAGGGGTGTACCACCACCTACAGTAGTCTGGAAAAAAGACAGCAATACACTAATAGAGACAGGCAGAGTAAATGTGCACACATCAGACACAGTGTCTCAGATCACCATCAAAGATGCCTCCAGGATAGATGTTGGTGTGTATGAGGTGACCCTCGCCAACTCTGTTGGAACCACATCCGCTGAAATCTTTGTTAATGTTTTTGAAAGACCTGGACCACCAAGTGAACTCAGTGTGGAGGAGGTGAGTGCTGACTTTGTGTCTCTGTCATGGCAGCCTCCACATTACACTGGTGGTTGTCAAATCAGTAACTATGTTGTTGAGAAAAGAGACACAGGAAGCACAGTATGGCAGACTGTGTCAGCTACAGTTGCAAGAACATCAATCAAAATTTCTCGTCTGACACAGGGCACTGAATATCAGTTTCATATCGCTGCAGAGAATCGCTATGGAAAGAGCCAGTTTGTTGAGTCAGAGCCTGTTGTTGCCCAGTATCCCTTTAAGCCACCTGGTCCACCAACTGACCTCCATGTTGTGCAGGCCTCAAAGTCTGTAATGGTCATCGCTTGGAGCAAACCAGACCATGATGGTGGAAGCCCTGTTATTGGTTATCATATTGAATGCAAAGATCAAAGCAGTATTCTGTGGACAAAGTTAAACAGAAGTCCAGTGACTGAGACCCAGTACAAGGTGACAAGTGTCGAAGAGGGACTGATGTATGAGTTCCGGGTCTGTGCTGAGAATATAGCAGGTGTTGGACCTTGCAGTAAGGTGTCTGAGCCTGTAGCAGCAAGAGACCAGTGTGATCCCCCATGTAACCTCACTGTCACCAATATAACAAACTCTTCTGTTTCACTCTCATGGGACAAACCAGAATATGATGGTGGAGCAAAAATAACTGGTTACATTGTTGAGCGCAAAGAACTGCCAGATAGCTGCTGGTTAAAGTGTAACTTCACAACCTTACTGGACACCTTCCTGGAAGTGACTGGCCTCACAGAGGGTGAACAGTATGACTTTCGTGTTACTGCAAAGAATGCAGTCGAGCTTTTCAGCGCACCCTCTGAAACCACCGGACCTGTTACAGTACAGCATGATGTGGAGCCACCCAAAATTGTCCTGCAGGACAAATTTAGGCAAGTCGTGGTTGTCAAAGCAGGAGACCTCATAAGAATAGATGCTGACATCTCAGGACGCCCCAACCCAACAGTATTTTGGTTGAAGAATGGTAGAAATATTGGCACCAAGGGGAGGGTTGGGGTAACGGCATCAAAGACAAACACATCTCTAGTTATCAGAGAGAGTGTTAGGAAAGACTCTGGACAGTATACTCTGACCCTGCAGAATACAGGTGGAACCACATCTAGGGTTGTCACCTGTAAGGTGCTGGACCGACCAGGCCCACCTGCTGGACCTCTCGAAGTGTCTGGACTCTCGGCAGAAAAATGCACACTCTCATGGGGAGCCCCTCATGAGACTGGAGGTGCTGAAATCATGTATTACATCGTAGAAAAGTGTGAAACCAGCCGTGTTGCATGGACCCTTGTGTATGGCGACATGATGGCAACCACTTGCAAGATAACCAAGCTGCTCAAAGGAAATGAATACCTGTTTAGGGTGAAGGCGGTGAACAAATATGGGGAAGGTGAGACTTTGGAAAGTGAGCCTATCAAGGCCATGGATCCCTTTACTATCCCATCTCCTCCAATGGATGTTGAGGTCACAAGTGCAACTACTGAAGCTATGACAATCTGCTGGAAGAGGCCTGCCTCTGATGGTGGTAGCCGTATCAGCGGTTACATTATAGAGAAAAGAGAGAAGCAGGGTGTCCGTTGGGTCAGGGTCAATAAGAAACCAGTCTATGACCTACGAGTCAAAGCTACCGGCCTATTCGAGGGATGCGAATATGAATTCAGAGTTTTTGCTGAGAACGCTGCTGGGCTAAGTGAACCCAGTCTCCCATGCCCACTCACCCTGGCAGAGGATCCTAAGTTTCTACCCTCCCCACCAGTGAAGCCGACCATACTTGATTCATCCAAGTCGTCCATCACTCTGTCATGGAACAAGCCTCTGTTTGATGGTGGAGCAGCAGTTACAGGGTATAAAGTTGAATTCAGAAAATCAGCAGAACAAGACTGGGCTGTTGGTGTTCATAACACAGACAAGACAGAGTTTACAGTAACTGGACTCACATCAGAAACAGAGTATGTTTTTGTCGTCAGATCCATAAATAAGATTGGTATCAGTGAGCCGAGTCCTGAAACAGATCCTGAAGTAGCAATGGAGAGAGAAGAGGAGCCTAGATTTGACATTAGCCCTGAGATGAGAAAGACCCTACTTGTTAAAGACGGCAGCTCCTTCACTCTGACCGTGCCTTTCACAGGAAAACCTGTTCCTAGTGTGACATGGGACAAATCAAACGTGGATCTGAGAGTCAGAGGATTGATCAACACCACCAGCTCCACCACCTCAATCACAGTAGAACATGCAACACGTGATGATTCTGGAAAATATGCAATCAAACTGCAAAATGTTGCTGGATCTGCCTCTTTGACGCTGAGTGTGCGGGTTTTGGACTCACCTGGTCCGCCATCTCACATAACAGTAAAAGATGTGACCAAGAACTCTGCCACTGTGACTTGGGACATACCTGAGAACGAGGGAGGGGCCCCTGTGAAGAACTACCTTGTAGATATACGGGACATTAGCAGAGTGGGGTGGACAAGACTCACTGACAAATGCCGCCGATTGTCCTACAAAGTGTCTGACCTGGAGGAGGGAGGAATCTACTTCTTCAGAATCACAGGTGAAAATGAGTATGGCATTGGAGTTCCAGCTGAGACGAAGGAGGGAACGAAAATGACAGGTACAATCTTACAGGAATACACATAATAACATAGCAGAATTGTTGAAT
>OOFC01008384.1:1735-12040 GCA_900323345.1 Pseudochromis fuscus
CGGGTCTGATGTGACGACGCTAAATGTATCGGCGGCAGGGAGCTTGCTAGCTTGTAAAAAGCCAACGAGCTTCATGCTGCCGATACATGAGAAACACCGGTGTTTAAGTTCAAAGCGTCAGAAAAAAGTAGCGGCTTATAGTCTGGAAAATACAGTAATCATTTGTAGCTTCCTGGCAGAATTATCCGTATCTAAAACATAAATGAAAAACGTTTCAAGGTTATGTGCTCGTCTCCACTGAGCACACGTACCATGACAATATATTTTTGCAGGGCCATTAAAAGGTATTGATCATTTGTTTATGGCATCCCGTTGCACTCTGGCTATGAAAAGCGCCCCGGTGCCCTTCTTTAAAACACTGGAAGTCCTTCCCAACAGTGTTATTGAGCTAGCCACTGAATTGTGCAGTGCACAAGTAAACAAACAACAGCCTTCAGTTACAGCTAATGATGAATGACAGTGAGAGTTGGGAGGTGTAAACATCCTTTAATTTTTCATGACCTCTTTCATTTTAGGGACCTCTAAGTCCATCTGAAAGTTATTATTCACTACTCTGTCCTCATATGTTATTTGTTTTCACCACAATAATACTTACCTGTTCAAGTTCGTGCCTATCTGTCTGAAAAATGGTGCCGAATGTGACATCCTTCCAAATTATCGCAGGTCAAACTGACAAGCCAGATGATGCTGGGAGGGTGATAGATGACTGCAACAAAACTTCAGCATCATTATGCAGATGGTGTGACAGCTGATGGTTTTTTGAGGATGTTTGCTGCCAAAAAGCCTTCACTTCTGAAAACCCAAGTCAGGGATTAGGATGGAAGTCACATACTGGGGGAAGTTTGGGAGGGAGGGGAGTGTATGACTCACTCTCACTTACTCCGCATGCCGCCGCAAAGGTATCTTTGGGGAATTAACATCTCGTCTCTGCGATGGAGCTGCTCAGCGGCCCGTTGCAGATGGCTGTAAATGTGAGTTGCTGAGTGAATGTGAAGATGGAGCATATATGGTCAGCAAGTCTACCCTGGTTGATCATGGTTTTATCGTGATGAATGTAGCAGGAGTCTGTCGTTTCAAAGGCATTTGATCAAAGCTAAAGATGGCATGAACGCTATCCTGATGTAGCACTGACTGTAAGAATGGTGTGACAAGGGAGAGTCATCATGCAATATGGTAGAAACAACAGTAAAAAACACAAGTGTACATCGTTTTTAACTCAGTGTATGTACAGTAGTTACCAATTAAACTCTCTACTCACCTCCTTTTCTCATTTATTTTTTTTGGCCTTTATTATTTTTTATAGAGGACCGAGGAGATGTGGGTAGAAGAGTGGGGGGAATGACATGTGGTAAATGGCTGGGGGCTGGATTCGAACCCATGACCGCTGCGTCAGGGACTATAGCCCCTGTTTTTTATGGGTCGCCTGAGCTATCTGCGCACATCCTTTTCTATTTTGGTTGCTTTTTTTCTCACTTGTTCAGAAAAACTTTTGACATTTGTGACACCTCTGTTGACAGCTTTATGCATCTTGCCAGCAGACAAAGCAACAAAACACTACAACCCGAACCCAAGCTGAAGCTGCACAAGGTTCAGTTTTAACTGATTCTCAACTACATGGGAAAAGAATCTCTAATACAATACCACAGCAAATTAAACCAACACAGGAACATTGTATAACACATTTTATTGATTGATAAGGAGGTGATAGGGACCCTTTTTAACTATTTTCAAAACAGTCCAATCTATATAAAATACATAATTCAGTCTGATTTATGGATTTAACACTGGAAAGAAAAAAAATCAATTGATATTGGCCCATTATAAGAGATGGGGATTATGTGGGATTTCAGGACTTCTTTTCCAAACAAGATGAAGTTGTTTGATCTTGCCCAAAATGTACGCATCTGTTGAAGCCAATAATGTAATAACAGCCGATAACGTAATAACAACTGATAACGTAATAAATTTGCGCTTTTTGAAATGTAATTGGCCAATAACGTAATAAAAGTCCTGAACCAATAACGTAATAACTGTTGGCAATAACGTAATGATTTATTACGTTATTGGCTCAGTTATAACATTTGCAAAGTTTTTTTCTTTTACCAGGCCAATAACGTAATAAGCAGCCAATAACGTAATAGATTATTATGTTAATATGTAATAAAAGTCCTGAACCGATAATGTAACAACTTTTGGCTAATAACGTACATTATTAGCCAAAAGTTATTACGTTATCGGTTCAGGACTTTTGATACGTTATTAACCAGTTATTACATTACTGGCCTATTACATTTCAAAAAGAGCAAATTTATTACGTTATCAGTTGTTATTACGTTATCGGCTGTTATTACATTATTGGCTTCAACATCATCTGTTCCTTAGGTTTAAAAAAAAAACTATACAAGAGGAAACATGGGACTAAAACTCTCAACCCAAAGCAGAACTAACTTATCTGACCACTTCATTTCACCATCTTTGGTTGGTTCAAGTGTTCACTACACCTGGGGCCGTACCTCATTATTAAAGAGCCCTCTTGACATCACCACAAAAGGCTAAATGCTGACTGCCAGAGGAAAACACAGAGACTTCATAAATAATTGTCACTCCATCAAGAGAAATTATGTCTGAGAGCCACTTTGCATGCCCCAGTCTGACACTGGCTACACATACTGTGCACACAACAATGCACAGACACACCATCAGCCTGATTAACCCTCTGGCTTTAGTACACGGTATAGATTATGAGTCACAACCACTCATTAGATAGGAACTAAACAGAGCTGCTGCATTAAAAGAGGTCATTCTCGTTTGACTGAGCCCATCACACACATTGTGACCCCATCGTGTCACCGTGGGCAAAACTGTGTGTATCTGTGCGTGCCTAAACATGTATATACACATGTTGACTGCTAATGGCATTGACAAGACCTATGTATTTTGCTTTTAGCCGCCCGGTATCTGGATATCAGCAGTCTCTGTGGTTTTAGCTCTGTTTTCATTTCAGAGTCTTTGAGCTATAACTGCGCACTACACTACAGGCAGTTGGTCGTCACTCACATGCACACATGTAAATTCACTTCAGATAAATAACTGACTGAGTTGTGCACTCCATCACTGTGTAATATGCTCAGGTTATTTTGCAGATGCACATAATTTGATATAAAAGATTTTTACCTCTGCCAAAGAGGTCCTCATGCTTTTGTGTGTATTCGTAGGTCTGTTTTGTTAACATTACAGAACTTTTTTTTTTGAGAAAGAGTATCATCCAAGAAACAAGTGATTCAATTTTGAGAAAGATGAGAGGATGAGATCCTGTCTGGAAAAAAATCATAAATACCAAAAAATCCTTACCTCTTATAATTGCTGAAAGTTTTCATTTGTCTAAACCACAACTGAGTCCAGACGCCAATGAGGGAAGAGAAGGAAGTGATAGATATAAACTGACTAAAGGGAAATGTTTCAGCTCTGCAGGTAAAATGCTGAACTTATTTATATCTTAAGGGTTTTTTTTGGAAAATCTACACAGTAAAATACTGTCTACAAGCTGATGCAATTGGTTGAGCTCAGGCATGGTTTCTGCATCAGTGTAAATGTAAGGTTGACATTGTTGCATGCAGAAAAAACAATCTGCAAATCACCATTATAATTAGGTGCATCTCAGGAAGTCTGCCAATGCTGTGACCACCAGAACCATACAGCACAAGATACAGATGATGCCACAAATAGGTCACATGAAAACTATCGTGATAAAGATCTCTGAGAGATCTACACTAAATGCAAACTGGCTGAGCCTCATAACATCACAGGAGTTTATCCTGAAAAGCCAACATAGGAAGCTCGCTGAAACTCCCAGAGGAGATCACCACAACCACAGATCTCATCTTCTGGTCCACCACCACTAAGCCAGCGATCGCTGTGGCTGCTCAGTGGGAGGAGGGAACAGAAGCTGCCTTTTGAGAAGAAGAAAGATGAGAAGCACACAGTGCTGAGAAGTGCACAGATGCAGGATAGGGGGTAATCATCCATCACGTGGAAGTCAGCTGCAGAGGCTTCATTGGATCATCCACTCAGCGCTTCCTGAAGTCCCTTGAAATTACAGGCTTCAGGCTGAAGAAGGTGCTTCAGGTCCTGTCAATTAAGCAGAGCAAGGGAGCTTCTGGCTTTGGATCAGAAGGAAGGGTAAGGACGTGGGGGAAGCCTACGGTCAGATGCAGGGAGCAGCAGGAACGTGCTGCTATAAAGGAAATGGGGCACCAGACTGATAACAGTTGGTCTGGTCCAATAACAAGTGCATCAGGCTGCAAAGAATAACAAGATACCTGAACTACAGACACCAAAATACCACCTCTATCAGATCCAGCACAACTTACATTTAGGCCCTGTCCAGACTTAGTGTTAGGATGTGCCTCAGATGACCAGATCACAAGTGGACAGCTGAGACACAACATTGTTTACACCTGTATTTAACATGAGTCTCCATATCAGGAGGAGAAGGCAAAAACATTCAAGAACTACTGTACATGTGTGGGCTATTCCAACTGTTTTGGGTAAAGACAAAAGTCGTTGACAAGTTGTAAATGACCGCAGGGTAAGACGAAGGAAACTAAACGCAAGAAAAGCAGTGGCTTTCAATCCGGTATTGATGACGGATTTCCTGTTATGTCCGTATCAGGGACGCTGTTGCATTCACACTACAAAATATATGTGGTCGCAAGTGTCCCAGATCACCTCCGCGTGTTGTTTGAGTGATCGGATCTGAATGCATTTACACTTGTATTTAGCGCTGTCCACTTGTGATCTGATCACCCAAGACGTGTTTTAAAACCACGGGTAAACACCCTCTTTTCCACTTGCTGATACCAAGTACTTGATATGTATACAACTTTCCTACCACAGGAATTACAACTGCCATGAAGAGTGCAGTGATTTTGAAGACTGCCCTTGTGAATATAGTGTTCCTACTGCTTTGCCTGTCACACCACGTCCTGGTGAGTAAAATCCACATCAATCTGCAAAGGTGATGACAGACAATGGGCAGACGCTGTTAGTCAGTGGTGAAGCTGAAGACCAAAACATCCTGCAGATCTCCTAATGTTCATTTTTACAGGGTTGAGACAGCTTCTGTGGCTGGCTCCAGTAAACTGAGAAGGTAACGAAATCCCATCTTTCCTCCCAATCGGCAGCGCGTGGCTTTGTGAGGACATACTTGTGCCTTTAGCTGAATACTAACGACAGCATGTCTGTTTACACCTGGCACTTTCACTATGAAATTTAAATACTGATATTCATTCTAACTTTGAGTAAACAACTTTCTGATTAGCTTGGTGTACACTTGGCAAACTCAACACATGGGTTCATTTAGCCAACATCCTCTGTGGCCTGGAGGGTTTAGCACTCACTCTTCCTGTACTTGTACCACATGTAAACACAGACAAATGAGGTCCTGACCTGAATCAAGTGTAAATCAAACCAATCAGGTGGAAGCAAGAGGTGAAGCTATTAGTGTTTGAGCAAACATTAACTTCATTATGAAAAAAAAAAAGCAAAATCAAGATGGATCCACCCAGCCATGTGTTGTACGTCAAAAACCTCAATATTTAGAGTGACTTTAACTTTGTTTAAAGCCTGGCCAATTCATTTAGGGCAATACAAACATGTCAAATGCTGAAAAGCTGAAATTCCCTTTGAATGGCTTTTATTTGGACATATTTTAATCAGAGTCATTCATTTTCCAGTCTATCAAACTGCATTTATAATGATGTGTGACAGCAGTGGGCCTGAGTAATTCAAGACAGGTATTTGCTGAACAGGTGATTTGGCATTTTAAAAAAAAAGTCAAAAACACAATATACAGAGCGGAGACAGGGATGGTTCATTTGAGTATTTCGGACAGGGGAGGAGTATGAGGAGGGCTTTTTGGTAAGCAATGAGGGTGCAGAGTTGTGTGCAGTAGACTGTGATAAATAATGCTTGCATAATGCACTCAAGCTGTAAAAGTAATCAGGGGATACTTCTCTCTGTCTGTCTCTTTCTTTACTTTCTAAGATTCTTTCTCTCTCAGAACAGCAACTGGCTCTATTAGCACAATCCAGCATAATAAGTTGTTTACGCAGCTATGCATTCGAATGCTGATTGAAGTTGTCGTACAGATATGAGTCATGAAGATCCGAGTGTGTCTACTGCTGTGAACGCAACCTCCAGGAATCGTATTCCTTCTCTCCCCCATTCACATCTGCTTAAATGAGGCAGAGTGGCCTTAAATGTACTAAGTCACAAATGCACAGCGCAGTTACTTTCATTGTCAACGGCTTCTCTAAATGCCTCTCTTTGGGTGGCTGCCAAAAGGCGAGACCATCAGTCAGGATTGAACTGGTCGCTAAAGTGATAGGTCAGCACAAATGTCAACGAGAAGAGGGCAGACTTTGGTGTTTTGTTGTTTTTCCCCCACAGGGACAAGCTGACAATACTGTCTGAAAAACCTATTTTGGGGACTGAGCAAAACTTCAAGGTAATGCAAACCAAGTCTTTTGAAACTGCGCAACAACAGGTACAATGCTATCACCACGTCACTCCTACCCTCAAGTGATCTCCACTACTGTAGTGACCACTTGTAGTCACACAAGTACACTTGTAGTACACTAGTAGGGTACGTTCTGTTACACCAGACTGGGAAAATTAATGGTTCTCTGTACCCCTGAGGGAAGAGACAGCCAACTGAAGAGGCGACACACATAAAGGTGACAGCTGATTCATACAGGAGCAAACACATTAAACACGTGTGCTCTGATGCTTGCAGTTATCAAAGAAAATTTTTATAAGAATTAGATTTAGACAGCATCAACAATACAGAGAAAAAACACTGAAGATTCAAACACAAAAATGCTCTTTTGTAATAGATATATTTTGTCTTTTATGTCTGAAAATCTGGAAGAATGAGGCAGTTAAATTGTTCTTAAAGCTGCAGTTTAATTTATTATTAATTAATAAAATTTTAGCTTCTTATTTGGTCTCCACCTGTTTGTAGGGAAAATATCTGTCTCTTAAGTAACTGTTTTCAGCTTACTGTCAGTCTGTGGTTTATGTAGGCAGCAGGGATAAGAAGATTAACTGATGCATATCGATACGCAATCAACGGTTGAGCAGCTGAGAGTGAAGACAACTTTGAAAGGTTATAGAGATGCATTGGTTGTTAAATGTTTGTACCGATACAGTCCCATCCATTTAATACATTACTGTTTTACATTTATTAATACGTTTTACCAACCCATTCTGGGGGAATTATTTCTTTGACTTGCATAACATCTGGAGTGGACAGATGGATGTGTACACTACGAACTAGTAATTGGATGCACTGAACCCTGCACCGCGTATGAAAACTGGATTTAACGAGGTTCAGCGTGAGGAGTAAGCTAATACTAGTTATTTGAATTTGTATTCAGCACCAAAAGACATCTTTGTAAATGTTTTCTGCTGACATGTTTTCTGATAACAGTGGTACAAATTGTTATTTTGTATATACTGAACTTAAATATTCCTGTTTGTCTTGAGGATACTTAAATATCTGAGTCATGTGATGTAAAATGACACTGCAATGTAAACATAAAACAGACTCTCTGGCTCTAAGAGAAGTTTGTTAAAAGTCTTTTATTGAGTAAATAAATAAACCAGTTCACTAAATTGCACAGCGTCCTATTTAACATCACCACAGGAAGTGTTTTGAAGCAGATCATGCTGAATAGCTCTGTATCGTGATTTGGGTGTGAATTGTATCATATTGCAAAATGCCACACATGTATCTTTAATGTATCGGAGACATTGTATCAAGATGCGTATCGTATCAGCCTTATACCCAAGATGCCCAAACCCAGCAGGCAGGGTACATTGGTTGAAATGTTTCTGTAGTTAGATGAGATTGAAATCCTCAAATCAGCTGGTAACTTTGGATTGTTAATACAGAAACAACTGATTACAGCTGCTTCATAGCAAATAGATAAAGAACTCCAAGGAATGGATTGTGGCGAATCACATGACTGATTATTCTGATTATGGAACATTTGTTCAGATACTCAAGGCAACGTGAAGAGATTTAATCATCTCCAGCGTGGTACAGACTTGAGCACGGTGCCAACTGAACATATGGAAACCAGAGAGAAAGAGGGAGCACAGAGATGTGTTGCGGCCTGGCTACGGTGACGCATGTCTGGGAGACCCTGTACGTTCAAACAGCTTCCATTTACGACTCAACCCCACCCATGCCTTTCTTGCCAACCGCGCCGGCCACCAGTTAGCGACGCAGACTCTCTTGACTGGGGTCCCGCACCCAGTCTGCAACAGACTGCTTGTAATTATTCACAGCTTTACGGTGAATTCACAAGTGCCAAATGTGTTAAGACATAAAAAAGGGAAAAAGACTGAAGATTTTCCATGTGAGAAAGTAAGAAAATAACCTGTGCATCTGTGCCTTCAACGAGGTGAGACCACGGCTTGAATTGGATGATATAGAAATCCATTAACAGTAGACAAAAATATAAATCTGTATGGGAGTATGGATTTAATGAGAGGTTTAAGTTAGAGGAGATATTCTGTGTGTGTGTGTGTGTGTGTGTGTGTGTGTGTGTGTGTGTGTGTGTGTGTGTGTTCGTGTCCACTTTCAGACCCCGCCGCGATAATTCTCTTAAAGCAAGTGTAATGCGGCGGGTTTTCCTGAGCTGTCAGCTTTTCCCCCCTCTCTCATTTCTTCTTTCTTCCTTTCTCATTCATTTGATGTGCTTCCTCCTAATCTTCCCTGGGCTGTCGACCTCACAGAGACACAGAGGACACACTTAACCATTCAGCCATAGCTTCTCATTCACACAGCAGAAAAAAGCTTTCCTTGTTCAGTGTGCTTAAGTGTTTGCCTCTGTCTCAGCGTGTGTGTATGGGTGCATTTTTTAACAGTCTAATTTGCTGCATGATATCAGAGTCACCAGCTGCTGAGGGAAGATTCTCTAACATCTAATCCATTGTGGTACTGAATTACAATTCTGTAACTGAGTGCCGTACTCTACTCAGCCATATTTTGCTACCCATGAATGGGAGCTCAGTGATTCAGAAACAAGTGTTGATGATTCAGTAGCTTAAAGGGCAATGTCACCCATTTTTCAAAGCGAAATGTGTTTCCTTCAGCGCCTCTAGGAACTGTCAGGCTCGGCTGGAGCGGGTCAAATGACTTCTTACCTTGGATGCTTACGTGGCATGCTCCAATTTCAAAACAGTGCAAAACTATTTCGAAGCTGGAAAAATAAAGACAAGAGATTTTATTTGAGGGTCTCTGTCCCTAAATAATCTCAACTACTTCTTTTTTTTTTTTAAATTAAAAAGAAGTCTGCAGATGCTCTTTTCAGCGAGTACTGCGCTGTTATCCTGTGCAGAGACAAACAAGCCTTGCCATCGTCAAGGTAGCGTTTATTTTTAGATTGTTTACCCCAAATTTTGCATCCTGCAATGTCTAAACTTGGAAATCTGTGAAAAAGAGCCCCTTCTGTCTGAGTCCTGAGCATTTAGTCACTCCCTAGCTGCCACACTTTTGTTTGTTGTCACTGTTTTGCTTGATGTACCATATGTGCACTTATTTTCATCCCCAATTATAACACGCAGCTAAAAGCAGATAAATATTGGTGGCTGTTTGAGAAAGAACATCGAAAATCAAGTCAGACACTAACAATCTCAGCTTGGTTCATTTTGGCAGTTATTGTCTGTTTATGATCCTTAAAAGGTGCATTAGAAACCAGGATACATGAGTTGCCTGTGATCTGACAGAACTGGTAATTCTGGCTCTGAAAATAATACAAATGTCTTGCCTATAATTACAATGCTACAGTAATACAAAGGTTGCACAAAGAGGGGGATTAAAACTAAGAAAGACATGTAACTAGTGCTTAAAGCCTCAACACCAGCAGGGAGCTTCCAGATCAAAGAGGTCACTCATTAATGCTTTGTTGAATCGAACACTTCGCGCTGCAAAAGGTGAGCATCAAGGAAACAGAAACGCTTCCTTACTAAGTGGCCTTATGCAGTAGATGTGCGTAATAGGAGAAAGAGCATGCACATGGTATAAGAATGTTTCAAACCCTTCTCCTATTATGGCCAAAGGCTTTTGTAAATCCCAACATGCGATGATAAAACACATCATTCCTCCAAGTGCTTTCAAAGTCCAGTCAGCCATGTCTGAGATATCACTTGTGACACACGGACAAACAGTGGAGAACACCCTTGGGCCAATTGGTGTAATTGTGAAAATGCCAGGACAGAGTGGTAAAAATATAT
>OOFC01008392.1:7792-19987 GCA_900323345.1 Pseudochromis fuscus
CATTTCATGGGTTAGTTAGATGCAGGTAATTCTGTACCTCTGATTTTCCTTGATGTCTGTTGTACTTTTTTGCCAGTATGGATGTGAAATGGGTTTTAAATTGTATTCACTATGGTCTTAAAAAGTCTTAAATTTGACTTGTTAAAACCTGCAGAAACCCTGACTAGAGTACTCTAATGAGGTCAACTATGTTGTAGCAATACTACTAATTAACACCTCTATACATAGATGGCTGAGCAGTATATGCAGAAGGAGGAGTAAACCAGCACCATCTTGGATACTGATTGGATTTAATAGAAAAAAAGACTGACTTGATACATCCCTGTCTGAGTGACTGACATTCAACAGAATAAACGTAAAAAGAATAACATAAAAGAGAAAAACACTTAATTCAGTTAATTACTATGATATCTGTCTATTTAAAGTTATACACAGCTAGAAAAAACCTATGGTGTTTGTACAGTATTAAACAGACAATACTCTCTTTACTTGACAGGAAGAGTCTGATAAAACTCAAAGTTGGCAGTGAAACTCCAAACACAACACAGTCATCATTAATGTCCTTACCTACACCTGTTTGACAGGCCAAGCCTTTCTTACGTGAGAAAGACTTTGCAGCAGCCAAGTCTCCCCGTCCCTCCCAGAAGCCGACTGTGACCATTTCATGTCGTGATGCTGATTTTCAAATTATATTATATCCATGTAACAGAGAGTATGAGATAATGCAACAAAGATATGAACATTCAGAGCTAAGAACAACATATGGCTCCATTACAGTTGAAGCTATTCACAACAGCAGTGACTGGTGTCACTGTATCAGCAGGTTTACAGCCATTGATCTGATGGTTACACCTTTAGTTATTCCCTTTGTGTCTGTGAAACCGTTTAGTATTGTAAGTATATATTGTAAATACATGTAAATGATGCAAATCCAAATCTCATGATCATCGTACTGCTGAGAGAGTTTTATTAAGTTGTAAAGTGTTAAGAGTTCATTTTGCATAATCGACTGGGTGTGAAGGAATGACCGGGATGTGCAAACTATAAACCCATAATCTGAATTGAAAATCCCAATTTATTTATGAAGTAACACTTAAGCCAACACAAGTCTACACAAATGTTCACATGACACAGACACTTTCTGTTTATTCTAAGCTGATACAGCTAAATTTGTTGAAGTTAAAGTAAACATACATTGCACAGTGTATGTATTAATGTATTTTTATTGTAAACTACACTGAAAACAAAGTAATGTTTTATGTTTTCAATATCATTAACTTTTGTACAGTTCTGGTGAGCAGAAAACTATTTATTCTGTCGTAAGGTAAAACTGCCACATTTTGTTTTGTATTTTCTAGTACATATGATTAATAATGATTAGTGAAAGTTACATCAAAGTCTGAGTGAGTTGGAGTTTGCAGTGCGTCTCAGCTTTGTCCCCACTGACTCCTGCTCTTGTCTTACTCACAGCGGCCACTAGATGGCGTCTTCCTCTTGTACAGTATTTCTGAGTGTGTGACACATCCTCACCTGCCCTGTGAATTCCCTTTGTGGTGTGTCTCTGGGGGTGTGTGACAGAAGGCAGGTTCTGCTTGGTCATCACATACTTGTTGACATGGGTGTTGGCTGCGGTCCACTCTGTGTAATACTTCGCTGTGTATCAAACAAACAGCCTCGACTTTTTGTCACATTCTTCAGAAATGACAGGAAAGCACACAACTCTAACCAACTTTCACTTCTATTGTGCGCCAGCAGCAATTAAACTGAATAAATATTTAGGTGTAATTAACTCCAGTGGCTCACTGCTATTCCCAGAAGTGAGTTTTTACGCCGTAGCTCCTCCCTGACGCCTGCTTCCTCCCTTTGTGTGATGTTGACGAGCATCAGGCTGCACTTGCTGGAAGTCATGGCGAGACAGAAACTCTGAAAGTTCAGGGAGTTTGAAGGACAGAGCCTCCATCGTTTAGACATCCGTTCAGATATATATGAACTCTAGTTAGACAGGTGCTGCAGTGTGAAGCCTGTAGTATGCCTGCTCCACTGTGTATCAGTCTGTGTTGTAATCTAGCAACATTTTTGCCAGATGCCAATTTTTTTTTTTTACATTTTTGTTTCCACCGAGCTTGTTACCGCCCCGTTCTGCTGGAAATCGGCGAAAATACTTTTCCCTGGAGCACGCACCCATAACTGAAAGCAGTAAACTGTGGCGGAGAAAGTCAAGCTCCAGTTCCCAGAAGTTCGGTGTTGTCGGAAGGATCAAATAATTTAGATGTGAATCTCTGAGTGGGGTGTTTCCTGCTGAGGGTTGGACACCTGTGGCTGACAGAATAGATAACTTAAGAGTGAAAACTGGTTCAGCCAGCCAAGCATGAATAACAAATCATAGAGATAATAGAGAATCACACACACAGAGGTAGGAAACATTCACAGTTAAAAGGTCATTGGAGTCTAATTCTGTTCCTGTTGGAGAAAGTAATGACCCGACGTAGCACCACAACACACCACTGGCAATAAAGCTTTAAAAGAAAATGATTACGAGTTTACTGACCTCTGAGGATTTAACTTTTCCTGAGATAACAGCGTGTTTTGTGCCTACTGAACCCAGCATTTACACTTTGTGGATACTTTATATGTCACATAAACACCCAGACATTTACTTGTTAGAGGAAACCATCACCGCCTGCTGATTTTTGATAATGTTTGGAAATTCTGCCTCTTTCTTTGTTTGACAAGTCAATCTGGGAAATGTCTTTGTGTATGTGTGTGATAAGGTTATTTTGCTCTTTTCCCTCAGTGATAATTTTATTTTTTTATTGCATTTTAAGTGTCGGGTTTGGAACGTGAACTTAATCTGACTTACAGTAGGTCACAGTTTAGCCTTTATTCATACTAGAGACAAGCTGTGGTTCTGTTGCAAGAGGATTTAGCTTCTCTGGATGAAAAATTAACATTTGGTATTAAGTATGTTAATAAATTTGAAGCAAAGTATTTTAGTATTTGTTAGCTGACACACTCAGTACATCATTGTTTGCCTATACATATTCCTTATCCTTCATAAATAGCACTTTTATGCAGTTATCCATTTATTTATGTACTGTTTTATGATTTAATTGACATTTTTTCTCACCTCTCTCAGCTCACACCGGGCAACAACTAAAGAGCCACCTCCACAGGTCACCAGTTTGTCACAGCGCTAAAATTAAAAGGTTTCCACCTACGGACCATTTACTTTAAAAATCCCTGTTTATTTAACTGTAGTTGCCGCTGTATCTACATATTGCAGTTGTAATTGATTGTCTTTACATATGAATAAAGGCTGAACTGTGACCTATGTGAAGGATTGAGTTGTCCCTCTAACACCTTACACTTAAAATTAAATAAAAACACAGGGAAAGCAGAAAAAACCTATCACACACTCAAAGACACTTCCCAGATTGACTTCTCCAACAAACAGACAGACAGTAATTCATATCCTAACCCAAACTCTACTTGTCAATGTCAGTGTCAGCTTGATTTATATAGCACATTTAAACAGCCAGGGCCTACCAAAGGGCTTTTTAATGAATAAACAAATAGATAAACAAGACAATATAAAAACAATAAAATCAGCCAAAGGCCAAGGTAAACACATGTGTCTTTAGCAGTGATTTAAAAGTAGAGGGGCTACTTGTGCACAGCTAAAGGTAGTGTGCTCCACAATCCAGACTTTTCAGATGCATTGCAATAAAATTTTATTTAAATGTCTATTGACTTCTTCTTCTTCTTCTTCTTCTTCTTCTTCTTCTTCTTCTTCTTCTTCTTCTTCTTCTTCTTCTTCTATTCCAGTTTAAATCTGAGGTGATCCAGAGTATTTAGAGACTTCATTAACCCATATATACAAGATGTCAGGCTGCAGAGGTTAAATATTACTTTAAATTTTTACCATCATTAGACGTGAATCGTAGAATTAACATACTACATATTGATACTATTGAGGTTTTTAAAGTAATCTCTCCACATGAGCACTTAATGTTTGTGTTTTACAAAATATAAATGTTAAACCCTCTACTTCTAATTTATTATTAGTCATTTTTATGGATTTTTATTTTCCTGTATGTCTTAATTATGGCTTTCTGTCTGTTGTATGATTGTTTAATGAATGTGACTGATGATGATTTGTGTAGCAAATTTACCTCAGAGGACCGTAAAGTTTATCATTGTCTACAACTCAGAGAAACAAATAAGCTGTTAGCAGTGGTCTGTGACACTCATGAGCATCTGAGGTCCTCGCTGGACAAGTTTCCCAGATGTCCTCAACTCAGGCAGATAGACCGGCTCAGTATGACTATAGGGAGTGGGTGTAACTGTTGATCAGGCCTCACGATCACAGTCACAGACACTCTGCCCATAATCTAACCCCCCCCCTTCACTTCCCATTATGAATCACACCATGAGAAGTAATAATGTTACAAACTGTGACCTCCTCCTCCTGATTACACACAGTGTCTATTTTGAGGCTTCTGAGGGGGAATTGGCTTTTTTTGGTTCCTAAAATGGGAAGTATGAAAGCATAATGCAATATCAGCTACATACATTCAATGCCCACGTTGTGATGGTTCAAGATGATTCACAGCATTGTCCGTCATGATGATTAAAAATACAGTTTGTGAGCATCAAACAGGGGTATGCAGTTGTTTTGATGATGTCAGTGTTACCAACAAAGCCAACATAGCCGGCTTTAATGACCTTTACCTTATAGGGCTGTTGGTCAATACCTTATAATGTTATTGATATTTTAAGGCAGTTTAACAAACAGGGAAGGGTTTTTAAAATAAATGGCCCGTTGGCGTATTCTTGTGACCTGTGGAGATGCCGAGCTACTTCTCACCCAGTGTGTTATCAGTGTTTCATTCTGCGTGTGTGTGTGTAGATTTTCAACAGAATCCATAAATATGTGACAAAGTTATCAATTAAACATTGCCCATAAGAAGACACAGGAATTTTGTGGAACTTAAGGCTTTTTTTCTCCCAGGATTTCTCACCATCCTCTGATCTTTAATAATTTCTTCCTTGGTTAATAGCCCGTCCTTCTGAAACAGATTCATTGAGATCTGTTGATAAGTTTTTGTCACAAACAAACTAACCTCAGATTAACCTCAGATTAACCTCTCCCCATGGATTCGAAGCAACAGTTCAGTCTCTGAAGTCTTTACTGGTAGCAAACCATTTCAAAACAAATTGCTGATCCTTGTAATTCCTACTTGATGCAACTAAAGGAGAGCTGTTAACCTTTTTACCCTGCTGCAAGGTTGTGACTATAGTGAAACTCATGCTGATCAGCATATACACAGATGCACTTTCACAAGACATGACTATACACCCTTAAACAGGGGCTGTAGTCAATGATGCTGAGGTCATGGGTTCGAATCCAGCCCATGGCCACTTACTGCATGTCATTCCCCCACTCTTCTCCCCATGTTTCCTGTCTGTATCCACTGTCATGTATATAAAAAAATATTAATAAAGGCCAACAAATATACACATATAAATATATATATAAAAAATGCTGGGTTGTTTTATCCGATAAAATGGCCTTAAAAACAATCAAATGTTGACAAAAACAATAAAATGTTGGGTAAAAACAAAATAATGTGGTAAAAAAACATCCCTCATACTGGGTTAAATCAGCCCAGCTATTCAACATGTGCCCAGTTCTGTGTTGAAACAACCCAACGTTTTCTAATGAGAATACATTTACAAATACTATTCTCCTAAAATACCCAGCACAACACAAAGGTTGTGGGTTTGAATCCCAGTTCAGGCCTGTCAGTGTGGAGTTTACATGTCCTCACTGGGTTTGCTCTGGGTGCTCTGGTTTCCTCCCACAGTCCAAAGACGTGCTTGTTAGGTGAAGTGATCATTGTAAATTGGACGTGTTTGTCTTCATGTGGTAGTCCCCAAAGTGGACTGTTGACCTGTCCCCACCTCTTTCCCATCGCACAGCTGGTGATAGGCTCAAGTCCTCTGTGATCCGATTGGATAAGCAGGTAAAGATGATTGATGGATTCTCACCCTGATGTGAATCACCACGTACAGAGAGCAGCACAGCTAACACTTTACGAGCATTATGGTGTTAGTGTGGGAGTATAAAGGGAGGACACACATTTCCTGATATTGTTAACAATGTGCTGCGTCTGCAGGCTGCCAACAGGCAAAAGAACTTCCCTGGAAATTATTCTGCAAGCGATGTTAAACAATTGGTGTGACTGAAATTAAATAAATAAACTAAGTGCTTTTAGTGGAGGGATTCAAAAATGACCTGATTCAGGCAAACTCAGATGGGAGCCCTGACCTTAATTGCTACAAAATGTTTTGATGGAGGCTCATTTCAGGAAAGGGTGGACACCAATCCAGTCTCACAGACAAATGTTAGTGTTTACAAACTGGCATCCCCCTCACCAAATATGGTCAAATAATTTGGTAATTGTCAGAGTGAAATGAAGAGTTTGTTTCCATAAACACGAGCTGGCCTCTGTAAATTACTGAGGAAAGGAACGACAATTAGGCATGTTAGCCTTTAGTTGTTTGGGTGAAAGACCTCTGCTCTAATGAATGCTTTTTCCTTTTAGCTTCTCTTCTTTGCTGTTGTTGTTACTGTTGAAGATGTGTATTGATTACCATATGTAATGAAAGACACTTATTGCATTAAGCTCAGTCAGTAGTATGATCATTTCTCAGCCCATGCAGGTTTGAAATAAATAATCTGTGGAGTGGTTGTGATATTGGTAAATAAATAAAACTATGATAATTTTGTCCATGTTGTTATAAAATGTATCCATCTTTGAGGGTTACATTTTTTTTTGCACTTTACAAATAACTGTTATGATTACATCTCACACTAGTTAAACTTCACATTACTACAGGTCACATGATGTTATATATGTTCATACAATGCCTCTGTGTTCTGTGGTAGGGGGAATATACTATAACATGCAGATGCACCCAGTTCCTCAATAATTTGGTATTTTGCTGAGGAGGGATTATACGAGCATCCAGGCCTAAAGTCCAACTTCAAAATGCATATTAAACCTCATTTAAAGTAACTGCACTTCACTGTGCAAGTGTGTAATAACAATAATGATAATTTGCGTGTATAGGATCTTTATAAATCCGTGTTTATTACAACCATACAAAGCTGTAGTTAGTAAATAAATAAATAAGATATCTGTCAAAAACAAACAAGTTCATTTAAATATTACTGTTAATTATGAGTGATTTGATCAAACTTCAGAAATATTTACAGCAATAAAGTTGAATTTAACCATTTTAATGATTGTTTGTGAAGTTAAAATACATTTGTAATTACCTTTTAATGTTAAAATTGTGAAATTGTGTTTATGTTAGACATGTAAAACAACATCCACAATGACAATTTAAGACCCAGTTTTCATCAGTATTTCTGACAGATGTTGAAAAACCTTTATATGTTGTCTTTTCCAAACCTGTGCGCAAAACTAGAACTTCACAAAGTTCATAAAAACAGTTTAAAATGTTGACAAATGTTGAAAGTACCGTTCTTCAGAAAGGTGTCAGTGTTACTGTCATGAGCCGAGCAACACTTCCTCAGAAATTCTCTTATCACAAGCTGTCGATGGAGCAGAAATCTGTCATGCGTCACGCGTCTTGGACTTTAAATAGAGGAGGCAGCGGAGCGCACATAACGGTCTGCAGGACTTTAAGAGGAGATCACTTCAAATCATCCACGATCTACTTCAGCGACGCCTGATCACTGCTCTAAATTCAAGATTTCCAAAGTATTTCTCGGATTTGTTTTTTTAATTTTCATCCATTGTACCCATCGTTATCTGGACATATGATGGCCAGCTCCGGATTGCAGCTCCTCGGTTTCTTCCTCGCTCTGGCCGGAGTCGCTGCCACTGTGGCCGCTACTTTCATGGTGGAGTGGAAGAAGCAGTCGCAGGGCAAGGCGCACCGCATCTATGAGGGTTTATGGATGAGCTGCAGTGGCAACGAGAGGACAACCTGTGAAATCCACGAGTCCCTCCTGAAGCTGCCAAGTAAGTTTTTATCTCATCTTGCATATCCTCTGAAAACCAGGCACTGCTTGTTGAGATACCTTCCACTGACATTAAGTTACTATAATTAGCCAGAAGTGCAGTTACTCCTCAGGTCTGACCTCTGCTGACTTTTTCCCATCAGTCTGATGTATAAAAATGCATATAATGGTTTTTGTCCTCTTGTAATTTAGATGCATGTTCAAAGGTTGCAGGAGTAACAGACAGTGTGTTACAGAAACCCATCCAAACACAGAATCAATGTATGAATATTTGTACCTCTGCTCCTCCAGCTGAGGTCCAGGCCACCAGGGCAGTGATGCTGCTCAGCCTCTTCCTCTCTGCCGTGGCGCTGATGGTCTCCACAGTGGGAATGAAGTGCACCCGCTTCATGGATGGCATGGCCAAGAGCAAAGCCACAACAGCGATGATCGGAGGATTCATGTTCATGCTTTCAGGTGAGCTCGGGGTGAGAAGAGCCTCACTCACAATTCATTATTTACATCTTAATATAAATATAATATTAAGTATAATGTACACAATGTTTTGGTTCATCATGTTTAAGCACTTTAGTGACATTATCTTTAACTCTGTGCATCATTTACTTATAGGGGAATTGGCTCTTCATGCTGTTATCTGTTATTTATCCTTAAGATGACTTTTTCCAGTGGATATCAATATGAATAAATAGATCAAATGATTTCCATATAAGCACAAAAATAACCATTCACCTGGAAAAGATTGAACTGGCTGGTTAATCACAGACTTATATTTAGTCCTGAAGTGTTTGTCAAACAAAAATCTAACACCATCATCATGAGGGACAGTTTGTTTTCTTACATTTAATGAACCAAATAATTAATCACATTGCTCGACAGTGGAGTTAATAATTATTTGCATCCTAATTAACTGATGACCAACTGTGATGATGCTTCCTCTGTTTAGGTTTATTGACCATCATCATCACCTCCTGGTATGTCAGCATGATCGTACAGAACTTCCATCAGTCTCATCGTCTACAAAGGTACGACAGTCAAGTCAAGAGCCGCACACACTCGCACTGATCTTGTTCACAAATATTCATCTAAATGTGTGTTTTTTTTGTCACAGCTATGAGTTTGGAAAGGCAGTGTTTGTTAGCTGGGCCGGTGGCCTCCTCACTATGGCCGGCGGTGCTTTCCTGAGCTGTCGGAGATGCTGTGGGTCCAGGTCGGACGAGTCCACCAGCTCCAACCACCTCCTCCCCACCACCGTCAACTCCAAGTCTAACTACGTGTAGTGGTGGTGGGAGGATACCCCCTGCGTTGTGTTTATAGGGTGCACGCAGCCACAGCAGTGCTTCCTCCTGCTGTCAGCTGCAAGGACGCCAAACATTCAGTGTAATTCAGTAATTACAGATTATTCTACAGAGCACTTTTACACACTGGACTGTGTCAACCTGTTTGAAGTTTCACTTCTCAGTTACCAATGAACAACACTTCAGTCATTCATTAGTTTACGGTCCGGACATGAAGTGGTGACTTTCTCAGCGTACTTTGCTACACAACTATTTCACTGTACCTCTTCAGTTTCACTATTAGGATTTTTCTGTGTATGTTTGTTAATTATTGTATGTTTAATGTTTGTAGCATTTGAGTGTTCATGTATTGCAGTTTGAAGGATAATAATATGTACATTTTGAAAGTAAAAATAAAATTATTCTGTTTCTTTATTCTGGCTGACCTTGTGTTTGAATGTGCAGTGTGTAAGACTTCATCACTGTGGGTGCTTTGTGAAATCACTGTTAACTATTACAAACTAACAAAATACTTCACAGACACTTCTCATGTCCTTAAACATCAAGTTGATTATTTTACACTGTATTTGATTTGACAATTACATGACATTACTTTTGGTCTTGTTGGTTTTTAATGTATCCAGAATTTTCGAGCTGCACTTCACCTAAGGTTCGTTCTGACTGCGACACTGTGGATATTTTATTTCTTTTGTTTTACTTCTGCACATGAAACTGTCCTAATACTTTGCTCGACAGCTTTTCTTCTGTAAAATACTCAAATTGTGACAGTGAAACATATTCTCTTACATTACAATACAACACTTACTTCCAGCTTTAAATATTTATTGTAATTAAAGCTACAGAGATATTAGCCTCAAATTTTTCTTAATGAAGCAAAATAAGAAAGTACTCATTAGGCAGAATGGTCAGCATCAGATTATTATTTTCAATATATAATATAAATGCATTATGTTTATTGTGTTTAATGTGCACACATCATTTTATTGCAGCAGGTGGGAGCAATGAGGCTAATTCGATTTACTGCTGGTTAGCCTGACCTGTGAAAATGTCCTGCTGCAACAATATAATGACATGTACACACTGTTGGCACAATAAATATGATATATAATGCAGTTATCACATATTCACAAAATTCTGAAGTTACCAATGAGTACTTTCAATTTTAGTACATTAAGTGTAATTTGAGATTACTATCTCAGTAGTTTTAGACACACACACACACACACACGCATTTAAAGTGTGATATTGCTATTTTTATGTATGTAAAAATTCATTCTCATTAATCATCCCTGAGAGAAAACAGTGTAAACGTAAAGTACACAAATACTTTACACACATAAAATTAGCTTTTTCTTGAGTTTAAATGGTATCGATGGGGGAACGGTTTATCCTGTTAAATACATTTTTGATAATAATACAAGATATCTGTCAATAAACTAATTAATTTAAAGTCACAGGATCATGTTTCATATTGAATTTAGTTGTGGTAGGGTTTTATCAAATTTTATAAAATATTGACAGTAACTTTGTGAATACTTTGTTGTATATATTGTTCATTTCTTTACCTTTGATGTTTATCACTGGGAGAAAACATTGTTAATGTAAAGTACGTGTCTACTGTCTCTGTTTTGGATGGATTCAATTTTATAGAAACACATTATGAATTTTTGTCTTTAACCCACATAAAATAAGCTTTCACTTGTATTCAAATAGTATTTAATTTCCAATATTTACTGTGATAAAACTGATCTTGCTGTAAACACTGTACCAGTAAGTCAGATTTTTTCTCACTATGAAACCACTTCCTCTCAGATCTCCTGGCAATTCATCCACTGCACACTGCTTACATCTGTTTACCAGCTGCTACAGTGGTGTCGTCACAGAACTTGCAGGAAGGGGAGTGAGAATTTCTCTAAAGATCCAGTTTGTTTTGCTTTCCATGGAGTAACGAGTATGTGTTTCAAAATTCAAGATAAGCAACAGCATTGTGTAGGAAGTGACTGATAACTGAGGAGATCCTATTTTTTGATATGTTAAAAAAAAACCATACAAAAGAAATTCAACAAGACACAACAATAACATTATTCAAAACATCCTGTTATTGATTCGACTTTGAACACAGCACGACTTCAATAGTTTGCTTGACCTCACAGCACAAAGCTAAACTTGAAGCATGAGGGATAAATAAACGCCTTGTTTGATGCTTTTACAATCGTGACCCAAGAAATAATATAATATCAGGAGTTTTCTCACTGTGAGTCACTTGCTGTTGCCAGTAGGGGGGTTATTTCTGAACAGCAAATTACCTCAATCTTCCACTTAAACAGAGCAGATAGCAGGAGCTGTGTTGTGTCCTCAGTGGATGTAAACAATCTCTCACGGGACTGACACAGATTCTGATTGTGACCAGCCCTTCCTGAGCTCCCACAAAAAGTCAAACGACGAGAAGAAAATAGAAAAGTCACGTGATGGATATTTAGTTTTCATGCAACGGTGAACCAGGGTGATATCTACCATCTTCATGTGCTTAATCACTCTCATTTGTTTTAAGTAAGAACACCTTACTTCATAATTAGTTGAATAAAGAAAACACTGAGAAAATTGTAATTATTCTAAGGTCTAAAATGTTTTGTCTTTAATGAGTAATAATAAATGATTCCCATTGTAACAAGTGATATGCTGATTTCTCACCTAAGACAACAACAATTTGAGTAGTTAAACTCTTTCATACATCTTCTGTTTCACACCTGAACTTGGAAACACAGCATTTAAGCTGTGGTGCTACACACTGAACACTGTTGCCCTCTTGTGGTCAAATCTTTTTTTTTTTTTTTTTTTTTTCAT
>OOFC01008394.1:2364-17717 GCA_900323345.1 Pseudochromis fuscus
GGGGGGGTGTGGGGGGGGGGGTTGTGGGGCGTTATCTGTGCCTGTAATGCCGCAGGAGGTGCCAAAAGCAACAGAGACCACTAACCAGTCTGAGTGTTTGGCACCTCCACAGCTGCTGCTCACATGCTTCCACCCTCTCGTCTCACCGAGGGCCAGTACCAAGCACAGGATAATCTTGTTTTATCTGCCTTTCAGACAGCCCAAATGGCCGAGATTAAACCTTCCGCATGACCCTCACGGCCGGGCTGCTGACATGTATACCCCCCTGTTTATTAGAGCACCTAGGGTTAAAGTGAGATGAAGAAACTGATAAAAGGCTATAGCCTGAAAATGGTTGGGTGGGTTTCCAAGCCACAGCACAAAAACAACAAGTGTTTATCTAAATTAGAAAAAGAAAAAAAAAAAAACGCTGCGTCATGAATACAAATCGATGACGAACCCGTTGAGGTATTTAGCAGCAGGGCAAATGTTTGAACAATTGGGTGCCAGAGTATTTACAGGTGGTTAAACATACCAAAGAACAGCATGATGCTGTGATCAGGAGCCGTGTTCGTTCAGATCTGAGCTGGTTTCAGTGGGTATCTCACAGATTTTACTGAAGGATTTCAAAGTAAGTGTTTTTATTAATGTAAATAACAGAATGATCCAAGCTTCATGCCATATATGCATCGGCAACACCTGGTGGTTGCTAAATATGCATGACACATCTGTCATTTAATTCACTGGTGAAAAATACAACAGAGAGTCATCGTTGTTGTCACGAATTCAAGGCAGAACAACAAAGGAAACAAAGCTGATTAGTGTTTTTTATTCCATGTCATGTTTTAGTTTTATGCATAAAAGCGCGGTCGTATTTAATGCTAAGTGTCCATTTTGTAGTCTGTATTAGCTCTGTAGACGTGCAACTCTGGTTTATTATTGTTATTATTTTGTATATTTTTGAGGGTGTGTGGTATTTATAGTTTTTTTGTGACAGAACAAATCCTGTCATGAATAAAACTCCAATTTTCCAGTTCACTGTTGATCACTGTAACTGTCTTTTTTTTGACAATGTTAAAAAAATATAACCTCACAAAGACAGACAAAATTAGAAGCAATAATGAATATATCAAAATAGCATTCTTCTGTTTGAAGATTTGACAGTGTTTCCATTGGAAGAGTGAAAACCTGGAAACTATGAGTAAAAATTGGCTGAATTTTCTAGCAGTGGGTGACATGATGGCTGTTTTCCAAAAGGTGGGCCTTTGAGACATTTGTTCCCAGTGGCATATGCCAGGATTACTGCTCCCAGTGTCACCAAATGCCTTTCCTGCCTCCCCTACCTGGTGGCGTGTGAGGTAGAGGAGACACAATCTTCAAATGGCCTTCGGATGATGTCAAAAGGCTGGCTGGCTGGCTGGCGGCGGATTGATTTCTGACCATCATTGTGATTGCTGTGATGCCGGGTGCCAAGGCAAGATTAACAATATTCTTACCATTAATTAAAATCACCTCAGTGCGAGAACAGATGGCAAACCCCATTAATCTGCAGTAATGCTCTTACTGTCACCACACACGTCTTAATCAAGCCGTGATCTGCATTAATCACCTAACTTAAGTGACAAACAAGTATCACCACCGTGTTAGCCGGGCTTTGTTTGTGGCGGGACCTCTGGTGACCTTGTAATGATGTATTGATTTGAAAAATACTCCGGGCAGGAGTTAGGTGAACCTTGAGTTAGCTCAATACAGCTACACAATACATAAAGAAACACACAAACGAACATATCAGCTCTACCTGTGCCGCTTTTTAATCGTTGAGCTAAGACTAAAATATTTTATCAACAGCTGCTCAGTTGTTACCTTGAAACGGTTGCGACGCAGAGTGCTAAGTGCGTGAGACATTTGATAAGATTAAAGCGTAATCCTCTTAGTGGCAAACAACTAATTTGGCTAATAATTCAGTATTACCTTCTGACTCCTCATAGCCATAAAATCCTGGATTTCAACACCCAGGCAGCATGGGACTATTGTGCAGAAGGCTTTGTGTGTCTGGTAATGGCAGAAAAGTATCTTACGTTTGATCCCCCACTGGCTCAGTGTTCATATGTTCAGCATGATTTTGTTTTTAATAACGGATAAAAATACTAGATAGAGAATAAATAAAAAAAAAAAAACGACTGGATTATGAGACTGTGTTGAATATTTACATACATCCCCACGTCAGAATATTTTCTCGCTGAGTAGCACAAGTGATGATGCAATGCTTGTTGCACTTACAAGATTAACGATTTAGGTTAGATTTCGCGTTGGCCCTGCTTTGGCGTATGGCCCAAAATACCACTTGATATAATGATTTGTGGCATAATACAGGCTTCAGCATATAGGCGACCACTTGTTGACTCGCCGCCTTGTGGATTTGAGTACAAACTCCAAGCATCCACTTCTGTTGTAATGCGATCTGACTGAAGCACGTTCCAAGTTCAATATGGAAATACTGGAGCTCTCAATAGCATACATTATAAATTGGCATTCTCTGCTGCAAAGTGTTTGAACATTTCGTTATTGTTTTGTTGTTTTTTTGTGTTTTTTTTTTTTTTTTTAATGCTGCCTGGTGTTCCTGCCAAGAACAGCAGGCAGCATTATTTGAAAGAGAAAATCAATTTCCACATTTAGTAAATAAGCAAAATTGGGCTTGTATAACACTATGGCAGCACATTGCTCCTTATCACCTCGCACTGACAAATATCTGTGGTCCCTGTAGGTCTTTATTGGGGGCTTTTTGACACCTTCCTGTATGGGCCCTCCTGGTGGTGGAGGTGGTTGGGGCTCAGACAGATTTAACCCAAACTTTTGTGAGGTGTCAAGAGCTCTTTGAAGGGCCATAGACGCCTTTTAATCAGCACAAGCTAATCACCCATATGGTTGACAAAGGTCTGGTTGACTCATGCTCTTTTATCACCATAGAGAGCTGTTGCTAGATGTGTGTGCGAATCGATGCAGTCTTCCCCTGACTTCTTTATTCTTGACTTCCAAGGCTCCTGTTATAAAACCATTGTTCAAAAAGGGTAAATTAAGTGAAATTGAGTGTTTATTACAATACAGATGGTCTTGATTATACGCTACTGGCAGGTTTTTTCCCTCTAACACGGAGCTACAATGATATTCTATGTGTAATTAACATTGTGGGTGTGCAAAACACAACACTAATCAAATGACACTTGTCTGGCTTTGTGGGTTTTCTTAACCACATTACATTGAAATTCCTCCTCCGCTATTTGAACAGATGAGACAGTGTCTGCTTAACAGAAAAAAGAGATTTATGCTTTTCCTTATGCAAAATATTTATGAGTAATGTTTACATGAATAAATATGATTGGGAGAGGAAAAACTGTATTAAAATAAATATTTATGAAGCTTTATTAAGCCTAAATGTCAGAATATGAGCCCAGTGTGATTTGAATACATACTGCTGGTGAATATGAATAACAATGAATGCCATTTAACCTGGGATCCTCCATTATTAGATATTTCTCCAGCTTCATATTAAGCATTTTTTACAGAGTGTTTAAAAGTAACTAAGTACATCAACTCTGGGTACTTGAATGTATTTCCATTTAATATTATATTACACTTCTATTTCAAAATATTTAAGTATAACTTTTTTTACTGCACTACAATACAGCTGTACTTTGCAAAATCCTGATTTTACAAGCAGAAAATGAAAACATTACTGAGCCAATACATTATTAAAAACAAAAACAACGGCGTCTACAATATTAAAATGCTGCTCATGTATTAAAACCATGTTGATATTATTCCAGTGATGTATTGTTCATAATAAAACACTCTGACAGCACTCAATCTGCACTTGTTGTAGTTTCACTTTAAATATTTCAACTGTATTCTTCTCAAAACATGTCTTGTGTAATGAGTATTTTTACAATCTGGCATGTCAAAAATCCACAACTTCATTACCTCTGCAAACAGCAGCACATCAAAGCAAAACCATACTTAGAGTGCCAGTCATGCTCGTGATAGTTTCTGATGTCACAAGGCTTTTGCAGCAATTACCACCAATTATAATTTCATTGATGTGTTTTTTTTTTCTTTCCTTCTTCCTCCTTCTTGCATTTTTAAGGCTTCCCACCCCCAGCTTCTGCATAATGTCCTATAGCTGGGTGACTAACTTGCCCAGTGGCGCTATTTAGTCCTATTATATACAGTCCTCCAAGTGATTTAATTAGGTAATTAATTGCCATTTACAGATTTATTTAAGTAACACCCTTATCAGCCTTATTAAAGCCCCACAATCAGTTTATCTAATGAACCATTTGCACCCCAAACAGTGAACAGCAGTGCCAAACGTTTTCCTTTTGGTGCACCACTGGAAGGCCATTGGTCGACTGGGCCAGGCTATTTGCATACACCGGGGCTTAAAGTCCCCCAGCAAAGTCAGAGTTGAACACAGTTGTGATTGGACCTGACAAAGCACAAGAGGTGGGCTGCTTGCATCATTTATGACTTTTTGGGGCAGCATTTATTTCTAACCCCCTCTTCTCATCATGGGATTTTGCAAGATAACTGGACTGGTGCTTGCTTTGTTTTCATGCACTGTTGTGTGCACAACTACAAGGTATTTCACCTATGAGGAGGACGCACCCGGGACGGAGATTGGTAATTTATCACAAGATTTAAAGATTGATCCAGCCGATGACCCCGGGACTTCGTTCCGCTTCATGCAAGAAAACAACTCCTCCGTGATCCAAATGAGGGAGATTGACGGACTTCTGAGCGTTGCAGAAATAATTGACAGAGAGCAGCTTTGCCCCAGATCTCCTCGTTGCTTCATCACCTTCGACATCGTGGCCTTCTCCAGAGAAAAGTTCCAGCTCATCCACGTGGAGATAGAGGTGAAGGACATCAACGACCACTCTCCACGCTTTCCGCGCAACGAGACTAAATTGGAAATAGTGGAAAATGTTCCACTGAACTCCAGATTCCCTCTGCTGATCGCCCTCGACCAGGACGTGGGTGAAAACTACATTCAGAGCTACAACATTTCTCCCTCCAGCCATTTCGCCATTGAAGTGCGCGATCGGGAGGATGGAGTGAAGTTTGCTGAACTGGTGCTGGTGAGGGAGCTCGACAGGGAGGTGGAGGACTCCTACACGATAGAAGTCACTGCATCTGACGGAGGAGAGCCTGCAAAGTCCGGGTCAATGACTGTAAACATCAAAGTGCTGGACTTTAATGACAACAGCCCGACGTTTGAGCACAGCTCCTTGAAAGTTGAGCTGAATGAAGACTCTCCTGTAGGTCACCGAGTGCTTAAAGTGCACGCGTTTGACCCCGATGACGGGATTAACGGAGAGGTGATGTACGCGTTTGCCGAGGGGTTATCTCCAGAGGCTGCACGCCTTTTCCACATCGACCCTTACTCCGGTGACGTGACCTTGAAGGCGCTTGTTGATTTTGAGAAGAGGAGGTCGTACGAGCTGAACATCAAAGCGTCCGACTTGGGCGCAAACTCTGTGCCGTCCACCTGCAAAGTTGTGATAGACATCGTGGACGTGAACGATAACGCACCTGAAATCAGCATCAAACCCATGACCTCCAGCAGTGATGGAGTTGCCTACATCACAGAGGCTGCAGCCGCGGAGAGTTTTGTGGCTCTCATCAGCACCTCGGACAGAGACTCTGGCTCCAACGGGTACGTGCGCATCAGCCTCCTCGGGCACGAGCACTTCACCCTCCAGCAGGCTTATGGCGACACTTTTATGATTGTTACCACCAGTACTTTAGACAGAGAGAGGATCCCAGAGTATAACCTCACTGTGGTTGCAGAGGACCTGGGAAGCCCACCTTTCAAAACTGTCAGACAGTATACCATCCGTGTCACTGATGAGAACGACAACCCCCCTCTTTTCAGTAAGTCACTTTACGAAGTTTCAGTCCTGGAAAATAACATCCCAGGTTCATATGTGACCACTGTTGTTGCTCGAGATCCTGATGTGGGAAAAAATGCAAAAGTCTCTTACAAGCTCATAGACTCAGAGATGCCAGGGGGATCCCCAGTGTCCACTTATGTTTCTGTAGATTCCCTCTCAGGGTCTTTATACAGTTTGAGATCTTTTGATCATGAGACTCTGAAGGAGATTGAGCTGGTCATAGAAGCAGAAGACAAAGGTTCCCCCTCTCTTTCCAGCAAATCAACAATCAGGATCAGAGTTGTGGATCAAAATGACAACTATCCATACTTCACCTTCCCTGTGCTTGTGAATGACTCAGCTGATATCCCCCTGCCCTTTAATGCACCCTCCGGCTACCTCGCCCTTCGCGTGTCAGCTGAAGATGAGGACGAGGGAGTGAATGGCGAGCTTTCCTACCAAATTGTGCAAGGTGACCCGAAGCTTTTTGCGATGAACAAAGACACCGGAGAGATTGCTTTGAAACAATGGCTGGCAGCTGAAATTGGGGAAGTGCTGGAAATGAAAATCGCAGTGAGTGACAATGGCAGGTCCCCACTCTCTAGCAGTGCCACTATTAGGTTTGTCGTCTCAGACACAGAGCCCTCCGAAGACCAAGTCGTCATTGTGCTGCGGTCAAGTGATGATGAAGGCTCCAACTTTGATGGCTCACTAATTATCATTATTATGCTCAGCGGGGGTTGTGCATTGTTGCTGATTGCAATAGTGGTTGTTGTTGTCACATGCAAACTCAGCCGCGGGGGGAGAAGTCGAGGCACTAAAAGAGAAGTGTGCCAGGGCCTGTTTGACGGCAGGCCCATGCCCATGCTGGGTGCAGCAGAACCAAACATTTACACAGGTCAACGAGGCTTCTTCCACGAGAGGCCCTCTCTGTCTCTGGATGATTCCTGCCTGTATGAGGAGAGGAGTGGGGACTCAGAGACAAAGGTGAGTCAACTACATTTAGCATGTTTCAACATTTTTTTCATCCTTTATTTTCATATGCATATGATGTTCCCCAGTGCTGCCTTGATCTTTGTGCCAGAAATGGAAACTAAGCTCTCTGCTGTCACTTTGTTTGTTCACTTAGATGTTCCTGCCCTCCAAGCATTTCCAACCAACATCTGTGTGGCAAGGTGACAAATACTGTTTGCAAGTGAGGTAAGACAACTAAATGAGAGGATTTGCTTTATCAACAGTAAAAATCTGACTAAACAAGAACAAAAACTGCTTAACATGCAGCGTGCATGCGAGTTGTTGCTTGTGGCACGCCTGTAGACTGCTGTTAGACGGGCAGCAAAGAGCACGGCCCTGCACGGGAGAAAAAAAAGACATCAATAATCAAGCTAATGTGGTGCAGTCATGGCTCATACTGTATCTGTTGATTGCATTTGCAGTGGCATCAGCAACACTGACCAGCTGAGCGTGAAGGACAGTGGTAAAGGGGACAGTGACTTCAATGACAGCGACTCTGATATCAGCGGCGAGGGAGGAAAGAAGAACTTCAGAACCTTCCAGCCGAGGATAAAAAGTGAGTTTTACACGGAAATTTCGACATCATACAAAACTGAAATAATAATAATTAATGCTGGTAATGTAATACGTGCATCCACACTTTTTGATCTTTTTAAAAAATTGTTATTTCTACTTTCATTTTAGGTGCTGCTAGCAGCTTATCCGGTGACTGCCAAGGCACCTACTGTGCCATAGCACCGCAGAGCTTCAGAGCCCCCAGAGACAATGTGTACACAATAGGCTTCTCCCCGGTGCCTGCCTTCAACAACCTTCACGGCTTCCCTCAGTCTTGGAAGGACTCTGGTTATGGCACGAATCGGCCAAAGTCACGCAACAGCATGCAGACCTTCTCAAGGACCGGCACACTTCCTTCCTACTTCTCTCAGCAGCAGCAGCAGCAGCAGAGTCCAAATATTGTCACCGTGGCTACAGCCTGTGAAGTTGCAACTATGTTTTAAGCAGTTGTGTTGATGAGCTAATTGAGATGTACCTGGAAGATGTAAATATTTGTAAAAAAAAACAAAAAAAACAACTCACTATATGGCTAAATAATGGATGTACATATGCTTTAATGAACAGACTGCATGCATATTCATGTTAAAATATTTAAATTTCACTGTATTACATTTTATGATGCACACTTGTGTCTATTTTACCAATTAAAGTTTGATTGAAATAATTAAAATTGTCATTCATTGATCAGCCTGCTCAAAGATATGATTAATCTAATGAGATGTGACAATAGATCAGTGTAATTGACAAATATTACGTTTCTGAAGATGAAATAGTCCGAAACCCCCCTGACTAAATTTGTAAACATGTAGTACTCTTCCCACAGTTTGAATCTACATGATCAAAACTCCAGTCAGTGATGATCAGATGTAAAATCCGATGCTGCTCCATTACCTGGGAGACTGGCTTTGAAGACTCCTAGGTTGCTCGGTTGAGTTTCTTGCATGCAAATGAGAGAGTGGAGCTGGTACTCAAGTGGAAAATAAAGTATAAACCATTATTGCTACAAAATCACGCTGGGTGCTGTCACACCTGCTTCAGCTCTTTGAAATGATTTACATCACTGTACGCAGCACATAGTACAACATGTGTTGGGATGCTCGACAAATTCCTGCCTGTCGTTTGTTGTTGCTGTGAGAGGCAAATATTTAGAGCTTGGATATGAATTCATACAGTTTCCTCATGTAACTCTTCCTCTAAATACCCACACTGACATTGATAAAGCACTCGCATGTGAGCTTTACTGTCACATTTGCAGCACTGGTGACTATTATTAAGTTTAATTCAACCGTGAATATGTAGGGCAGGAGCAAACTGTCTCTGGTCCCGAATGATTTATCGATGAGACATTGATGAGGGTTAAAGCCATAAACAACACTGTTGACAAACATCAGCCTGAATTCAGGTTAGTTAATCTTTTAATATGTAGCTTTGGCTCACAAATGATCCAACATCTACATTTATTTATATATATATATATATATTTCTTAAGCTGTAATGTTTTTATACTTATGTCGCCCAAAATAGAGCAGCAACAGATTTGAATGCAAGTAAATCCAGGACACTCAGTTTACAAGAACCCAGAAAGTCTGCAAGTAAATTATGCAAGAAAAAAAATCAATTAAATACATCTCTCAATCAAGGGACCACGTCCTTGGGGAAGCGCATGTGTTTTCATCAACAACTTCAAATATACAGGCCGGGTTTAATATTGCTTTTCATCAGCATTTAAATAAAAAAAATGCATCTGAGCTGTGTAAATAAAAGGTTAACAGGAAATATGTATTTTAAGCAATGTTCAATGCGAATTCCATCTGCTCATGTACAAGTTTGTCACAGTATTCTGTCCTCATTATTTTTAAGGTCAATTTAAATGAGCGTTTGATGTATGAAAGCAAATGAGACAAGAGTGTGGAGCTGTTGCAAGTTGCATAATAGTCATGTAAGGGACGGTCCTTAAGAGAAAATAAATAGTTTCCACAACTGCTTCAGAAGAAGAGCTATAAGTGGAATTTGATGGCAGACTGAGCCATTATTTCTTTTCTGTTCTCTGTTCATCTGCAGGAAACCGGGGCTAAGAGCAGTGCTCATTTGCATTAGCATAAATACCTGCGTTTTTAGTTTTTGATAGCTGTGATAAAAGCTGGAATGGATTGGATTAGATGCCTTTTTACATAACTGTGAAGCACTAAACAGAGTTCTCACACACCACAATATGCCTCATGAATAAAGGACAATGTTCAAAAACTCAAATTTAAGATGGCCTGGCCACTCTTTTTTTTATAGTTAATACTTCTTTTCTGCAAAGTCACTACAGTTTTGGAAATTGCTAAGTTATTAACTTGGGAATTCAAGGCCGTGCAGTACAAAAGGCAAGCAATAAGAAAGAAGGTCATATTTGTGCCCCCAGTGATGTGCACTGGTCTGACAGATAGCCAATTGTACACAGAGGGAAAATGCATTTATCAATCAATACAATATGGTTCTCTCCATCATTGCTTTATATGCTCCTTGTAGGTCAAATAAGTTGTGCACTGACCTGACAATTTATGCCACAAGGTAAATTCATATCCACAGATTGATATAAAATGTGTGTCTGTTTGAAAAGCCATTGTTCCCAGACGCTTGTTCATTTCTATCCAAATGGACTTCAGATTAATGTCCTACAGTGGCTCTCTGAACACATTTGGATCCTCCCCAGGTAACAGAAAGCAAGTGTGTTTCAGAGCTGGTCTTTAGCTCATCAGTAGTCTGCTGACAAATGAGTCAAACCTGCTCACGTCATTTCTCGCCTCTGCACCTGCGATGTTTTTTTTTTTTTTTTTGATAAATAGTTAACCGTATGGCTGTGATTATGTCGTTATAGCCTCTTAGCATCTCAACTTTGAGACACAATTCCCCCGTGTGCCCAGCATGTAAAGATGGAGCCTCTCTAAATCGATGTCATTTGGTGCTTCAGGCCCATCCCACAATGCAATGTTTTGTACTTCTCGCACCTCATCTTCATCTTTGTCTGAACTGCCAAGTGTGGATATCGACTTTTGGATGCTTTGAATTGTGAGCCTGGTGTGAATAAAAAAACAACAAAAACAAACAAAAAAAAAAACGTAACACTATTTGTTTTCCACTTGACAGTTTGTCCAGAAGCAGATGTTTTGTTTATGTTCATTTACCATTAAGATGTCATCTGCATCATTTATAACTTATATCAAACTGAGTTTATCCCTGCGTTGATGTTGGGGCAGAACCAACAGTTTCTAACAAATGACAGGATGTTTCCTCAGAGGCCTTTGTTTTTACACTGTCATTGTCCTCTATCTATGCACTGTGTCATAGACAGAATGTATCTATTGTGAAGACCTGACCTTTTACTTTGGTCTTCTGCCATTTAATCACTTGCTTGTAACCATGACACAGTCAAACAGAGTCTTAATGAATCATTATCCAGGCCGGTGCAGGCTTTATAAATGACCCTAAATGAATACTATGGCATCTTGGCTGATATAATTATTTGCTTTCTTGCAAAGAGTCAGATGGCAAGAGCAGTGTCACTTATACTTGTCAGTTTAGTAGGAAGCTGCATGCAGTAGCTGGTTAGCTTAGCTTAGCCACAGGCATAAAACAGGGGGGAACACCTAGCCTAATTGTGCAGTTTTCCAAAGTTGCTAGGCAACCAGCTGAGTCACTCTCCCTACATCAATACAGTCCTTCAGCTATATAGGTAAATTTGATGCTAAGCTACACACACACGCACTAGACACATATATGTATATATATAGCTGACTGATATGCAGTGAGAGTGGATCCAATCTCCAGTCTTCAATCTAACTTTCAACAAGAAACTTAAAGAAAGTGTATTCCTCAAAATGTGGAACTATTACTTTGAGCTAAAATTCCCATATCAAGAGCTCGCTCCTTCAGCTTTCTTGAATCAACAAGAAATATTTCTATTTTCAGATTCCAATCTGAGCTGAGAATCTTGTTTCCTCTCTCTGCAAAAATCCTGCCATATGCTGGTGCATGTGATACTACAAAGCTGTTCAAGTGTGGGTCTGAAATCTCGAGTCTGAATCACAGCCACCAGTGCCCACTGCCCACTGCTGTAGGCATGTCACAGTCTCAGGCTGTGATCACAGGGTGCTGCCTTTAGTTGCACTGTTGCTGCTCCTGCACACGCTTTTACACTCCAGATTGTATTGTTTCATGTTTGTTTAGTTGTCACCTTGTCACATGTGACTTTTGGTCTGTTAGGTTCATGAAGCTTTGGAAGAAAAACTGTCATTATGTGACAGTCATGGAGACAAAAATACTTTAAAATAACAGAAAATCTAATCAAACAATCCTTCAATTTTACATACAAATTACATCTAATTTTGTGGCTTTTAAATGTTTCTTGAAGGGTATTAGATGCACTTAAAAGATAAATAATTCAAAATAATCCAAATAATTTGATGATTTATTTCAAAAGACTTTTTGTTGAGGAGAAAAAGTGTTTTCCTTTTTTTGTGTGTTTCAAAAACACACGAAAAAAAACAAATTGCAAAGACTCAAAATATCTCATTATTTTTATTATGTTTGTCAGTAAATACCTGCTCAGAAAAAGTGGTTTTTGAAAATTGCAAATTCAAACTGAGATTTTAAAAAATAAATCCATGTTATGAATAGCTAGCTAAACAAACAGCTATTTTTATCTTATGATAACATGTTGTTTCTCTGTGATGTTTCTTCATGAACTGTGGAGAAAGGTGTTCGACCACGACAGTCGATATCTGTGTGTGCAGCCGACTGTAGCCACATGTGTTTTGTTTAAGGGTTGGCAACTGCACTGACACTATCACAAAACATATTAACACGCTGCGGTATTCCTTTTTCAAAACACTGTGAGGTGTTAAAATCACATCATAGTGTGATATTAGCTATTTTCTTACCAACTACTAAGCCCAAACTACAGTTGTGGATGGGTTTTTGTTACATCCGGCTACAAATTTAACAATGAGGTAGATATTTTTCAAATATCCGCTGTTATAAAAGTTTGAGTATGGTTCAAATCAAGATTAATATATAATAAAATGATCAGTGTGGTGTGCAGAATCACATCTGTGCTTATACTGAATTTAATAGTTTGATTTGATTGACTTGACGCAGGATTTTCTTTCTTATCCCGACTGTCAGACGCTGTTGGATGAGAGCGAGATCACAGATACTAAAAAGAAACCCATAGCTCAGAAAATATTGCCAGATGATATAAACCAGAGGTCATCTCTACATTTCAGCTCTCCCATCAATCATCACTGTTTTTTTTTCCCATTATGAAACTGTGAAACTATAAATATTCAAAACAAGAACCAGGTGCTCATCAATTATTTGAACTTAATTCTGCTTCTAAAAGATAAGCTGCTCATGGCAGAAGTAACAATATGCATGCTGTATAAATACACCCCCTTTAAAGTCTGTCATCATTTATTATTTATGCTCTGTTTCTGCGTATCATGCCATCTGTAGGGCAAAAATAAGATCATATAGGTGGAGTGAACCTGCAGAGACCCCCACTGGTTATTTAGGAAAATATTAATCAGTAGATACCGTACAGTGTGTGGCCTATGGCAGCACTAAAACGCAGCATCAGTGTCTATTTTGGTTCTTATACCACTAGGGGGAAACATCATGCTATGGAAGCTCTGAAATTTACAGGCTGCCCAAACATCATTTACACTTCAGGGGCCAAAGTATAATACACAGCAACCTCACCAAGATGTAATCAGAATATGATATGATTAAATAAAAAGGGTATTTAATGTATCAGGGATGCATCACCGATTTCTGAGGATCCTGTTTTCTCTCTAAGCAACATTGTGATACTTCAAAGCAGTGTGAATCACAACCATCAATGCCCACTTCTCGCTGTATTAGACATTCATCTGAAAAGTTTAGTGTAACAAAATAAAAGGCGTATTCAATGTATTGCCGTGACCTGATCATTGTAATTAGAAAATCTTTCTCCATAAAAGCAAGGCAGTGTAATTCACGAGCTCTTGCTGGGCTTTTACAAAGCATCACTTTTTAATGGAGTATCACGGGAAGCCTGTGTTCATCAGTAGCGTTATGCAATGTAGCATTAATATATCAGTACTTTTATATTGCTGTTTCAGAGGTGTTCCTACATTGTATGGCAGGAGCTTTTAGTGACCGAGCAGCACTGTTGCTGTGTGATTTTTAGGATCTACCGGTGATTTAAATATCTTCAGAGTGGCAACATCTGGAGGGCTGGGGATGTAGCATTCAAGTCTGATGAGCAAACAAAAGATGAGTAATTTTGAGTGGCTTCAGCAATCAGATCAGTGAGGGCTCATGTTCAGATGAAGCACAGTAATTCACTACCATGAATCCATATTCTGCTTTGTGTGTTTTTATTTTTTTTTGCCATATTTATCTCAAACCAAACCAAGAACTGAGCCCACACACAATATGGAAATAAATTAATAGCGTTTTTGCATTTACTGTAAATCATATCCGCAGTTCAATAGAAGCTCAAGCCGTTTCGTCCATCTTTAAACAATAAAATATCATTGCGTGACCGTACAGAGTGTACCCGGTGTTACCGCGGTGACAAAAGAGGCAACAAGAAACAGCAATAAACATAAATCCTCTACCTTTAAGCCTCTTTGTTATATGGTTTCTATATAAAGCAATCCAAAAACAAAATGTTTTATCTCAGCCGGCTTACAACCAAAGGCATATTAAAGTAGTTTATCACTGAATAAATGCATACGTGAATTGACTGCTGCTTTCCCACCTCAGCACCGGAGCGGTTGACCTCTGTCTTAAACAGTAACGGCGCAGCCTGCAGTTCTCTATCTGCAGAGTGTGTCAGCTCGCACATACAGCTTTGGTCCTGAGCTGATGATGATAAATCTGTGCCAGTTGTTCACCAGTTGATTGTGGTTTACTGCTGAGCAGGGAGAGTGTCTCATTGTGTCAGTGTGGGCCGTCATGGAGACAGCTGCCAAAGGAAACGCAGCGTTTTATGCTGGTCTCTGCTATATGGAAGAGAAAACGAGGATGAGAGAGGAACAGGAAGAGCGAGAGAGACAGGACAGAATAATATGTTGCATCAATCAGTCTAAATGACTTGCTTATGTAATTAGCTAACAACGTTTTGTTTCTTCGGTTCCCTGAAGTTATTAGTGGTTCACAGTTAACCTTGAAGTAATTGGAAAGGCTCCGTTGATGTTCCCCTATCTGTATGGGACTGACAGTTTATTTTTCTTCTGTGGATGGCTTCCCTCCTCTTTCATGTAGCTACAGTATTTATGAATTAGTTTCCTGTCACTTTACAGTACAGCCTAATACTAATTGGTGGTGAGATATATGGGTTATTCACATCCCACTAGGTGGCACGCAGGCTTCCTTCCTCTCCGACATTAACATGACTGAGAATTGTCGAAACTAATAACATGGTGTTGCTCTGGTAATACTGCTGCACAAATTACACCTTCCTTGAAAATGGCATAATCTCAAACATAAATTTAAACACTAAGACTCTGCAGCCACTGCCTCTCCAACCAGTCCCTGACATTTTAATTTGATGCTTCATCTGCAATTAGACATGCACTGCACAGACATTGGCTTATTTTTATTTAGTGAGAATCAAACATTCACTTTGGACTCCTCTTAATTTAAAAGGAGAGACTGAGCCAGACTCAGTGCAGTGCAAGGGTTTTAGCCTCACTTCTTATTAAGTATTAATAAGTTGGACAGTGAAAAAAATGAATTTAGTTGTGATGGTTTTGACGACCACCCTATCAGTGGCATGCCAGGACACAATCACCCAACTGCTGGTCCGGTTGTCAATTAACAGGCGTGTGTTGTCAGGCGAAG
>OOFC01008394.1:17749-55613 GCA_900323345.1 Pseudochromis fuscus
GGTGGGGGGGAGAAAAATCCTGCTCCTCATTGTTTAAATTTGTGAAAAGAGCATCATCTAAAGACCTAAAAAAAAAAAAAAGACAGTCTGTCAGGGAACATCTTGGACTGTTTGTGTTGCCGCGCTTTGCTCAATTTTGTTCCATTTCAATTTCACACATTCAAAAATGTTATGTCCTTTTTAATTTTCTGATAGTCCCTTGCCTCCGTCGGCCACTTTGCTGGATGAATATCTGCCCAGGAAGTTAATTTAAATGACTTTTTGAGAATGGTGATTGATCCATTGCATACCAAATAACTTTCCAGGCCTGAGATAAAGTGCCACTGCAGAAAGAATAAGAAAATGTCACGAGCTCTCCCAAATCACACGGCCATTGTTGCTATCTATTATCGCCGCTTCCATCTAATTATGTAAGCTCTGTTCACTCGGTGGCTCTCAACTTCCAGTAATCCCGCACAGAATACAGAAATTTAGTCACTGTCAACATCACAAATCTCATAATAAATGCATTGTAGTGTTTATGCTCAATTTGAGTCTTTAATACCCTTTAAAGTCATTTTTCAAGGGCTTTAGGCTCATATTTAAAATATAGAAAAACAAAAAAGCGGTTTGTTTATTGTTTTCTCAAAGATCATAGAGGCTGAGGCAGGTTTTCTTTTGTTTACCCAGGAAGATCACAGCCTGGGTCATATTAGAGATGTTTACTCCTCCTGTCAAAGGATAAGTTGTAAATTTTAGCTCACAGGAAATGAAAGATGTAGTGGCGTGCTGAGTACAGACACCAAAGTAATGTCACCTTGAGTGAGCATTTCTCTTGTCTGGACTGGCAGGTGATATCAGAGGATAAACTCCATTTTGACCTTGTGTTCACTCATCACAACAAAAACACAAGAGAGAGAAACAGCACAAAAAAAAAAGGGGGGGGGGGAAGAAACACCCGTCACATCTCAAATATTATTGCTTCAGTCAGCTGATATCACGGCTGCACGGCTGCAGATAGCTGCACTTCACTCTGTGTGGAGCAATGGTTGGCTAGGCTTGATGTTAACGTGGTTTATTAAAAATGCAAAAAAAACAACTAAACATATCTTCATTAACATTCACTGCCATGGAGGTGTGATTGATTCCATCATCAACCAAGTTATTTTCGTGACCAGCATAGGAACATCAAACACCATGACCTCCATTATTTCCCCTTTGAAATTGCATTCACTTTATTCGCCACTCCGGCTCTCCAATACCTTGAATCATTTCTCCTGGGAGGTGGTTTTTTTCTAACCTGCTGCTTCTCTGCCAGTCCTAAGAGCGGTGTAACCAGCAATTCTCCCTCACTGTATGTGGGACACTTGAGCTAAGAGTGAGACGAAGCATGTGGCTCAACCTTCGACTGTGCGCTAGATTCAACTCTGTGAAATCTAGACAGAGATCCCAAAAATAAAGTGGCACACATGTTATATTTATCTTGATAACATATGGATCTGTTGTGGCAGGAATCAAACTCGCTCTTTCATACCGAGTGCAGTGTTAGATGCAAACAGGTTTAAACATTTATACGTCTTTGCAAGTTTATTCCAGGCGCGTGCTCTCCCAAAGTCCAACACAACAAAGCAGGAGTAAATATATGAAATAAATGGGAAATGCCATTGGCTTTCTTTCCAAGTGTTTGATGAGAAGATCAATACAACTCATGTCTGTGCTTTAACTGTGGATCTGAAGCCAGGAGGAAGTTAGCTCAGTCTAGCATTAAGGCCTAAACAAGGGGGAAGCAGACAGTCCATAACTGTTCGAAGTTTTCTGCCAACACCAGCGCGCTAATTAACACAATTTATAATATTTTGTTTACACTACAGAACAGTAAAAATGCTAATTACTTATTTTACATGTAATCACAGGCTACAACTTCAGCTTGGAGCCTAATCATCGCAATGACATCACCATGTAACCAGTGAAGATGGTGCATTGAAGTGTTTGGTAAACAGAGAAGAAGATCTTTGCACAACACAACCCCATCTGCAACCACGTCTGTAATTTTTGCATCACTTCTTGAGCACAACTAAAACAGACGAGATATATTCTCATTGTGTTTACGGAGCTCTATGACTGCTGATTGGCATATATTTTAACTTTGGACAGATCTAGGCTAATTGTTTTGCCCCTGCGCTACGTGTAAAGCATAAACATGATGAGAGTGGTGACAATTGTCTTCCTTCGTTCAGGAGATATAACAATAATCACAATGAGGAAGAAGGTTCAGTCACAAAATGACAGCCTAAATCTGTCCAAAGCTAAAACCTATGCATACAAACAACTCTAAAGCCCACTAATTAACACAATGACGTGAATGATGTTTTTTTTCTTTGCTACCTGGAGTCCAATCATCACAATTAGTTAATTATGCAGCAAGTATTGAAATGTTTAGCAGATAGACAAAGACAGATTTCCGAGATGTAAATCCTTCTGCTATCATTTTTATTTGTAATTTCTCCTTGTATACAAATAAAACTGATGACATACATTGTCTTATTTGCATTTGCACTAATAGACACATATTTAACTATGGACAGATCTAGGCTAACTGATTTGCTCTGTGCTGCATGCAAAGCGTCGACATGATGAGGGTGAAAGCAAATATCTTTCATCCTGCTTAACAGAAAAAGTAAACAATATTTACAATGAAAAAGCAGGTTTATTCAGAAAATCAAACTCAATTCTGCAAAAAGTTTAAAAGATATGCCTATAAATAACTAAAAAGTCCAATAATTAGCACTATCTATATATTTATGTTTGGCAAATGGGCAAAGACTGATCTGCAGCACAACTGATTTAATGCACAAAAGTATTTACAAAGCTTTAGAAGTGTTGATATGTATTTTACCTTTGGGCACATCCAAGCTAACTGCTATGTCCTGCACCACATGCAAACCATAGCCATGTAGAGAGTAGTACCAATCTATTCTCCCTCCTGCTGCTAAAAAATAAAAAAGTGCACTTTGAAAAAGCAGAGTTACTGATAAAATGGTTGTGTAGGGTTCAAAAAGTAAAAGAGCTCCATAGTTGATCTGCATCTGTCTTCATCAGGACTGAGAAGTTTTCTCATGTTGATTCAGTAGTCATCATGTGACCTCCTTAATCTTACTCCAGGCATCCACCGACTCCTGGTGCGTGACCCTTTGCCCCGTTCCTGGTCGATGGCGTGACTGATCTGGATCTAGTGTACACAGACAGCTGATGTTGTCTGTTTTCCAGAGTTCAGTCAGTGTCTCGTCCCGGGTCCCTGCCATTAAATCCACAGTAGCGTTCCCCACCGCTGTCTCTCGGGGTTATCACACACGACTTCAGTCTTTACCTCCAGGGGTATGTCCTCGCGGCGGGGCGTCCCTGGTAAGATCTTAAGGTGTACGTGCGGACTCCTTCTGATGGATGCTTTGACATTACAACAGCTTGACAGAGAGGAAGAATGCCTTCAATTAAGTTGCCAAGTCTTGCTGAAAGACTGGATCAAAAGGAATCCATATGATATTCCTATGATCATCAAAGACTCCCTCAGTAATTGTGAGCATGTGTTGTAAGCTTACTCTGAAATTTGAGCAGTAAATTGTTACTGGAGCCTCTGATGTTGCATGGTGGATTTTCAAGTACTGCGGTCTAACAAGTTAGGACATGAGGTCATTACTGAGATGAATAATCAATGCATCTTCAGAAGGGGGGTAATTCTTCCTTATGCTTGCAATACTGTAGTCGTTGCAGTTCAGGCTATTTACAATTACAGGACTAATTTGTAATACAAATTCCAGATTCCTTAATAAAAACCAGTTGATTAAATGGTAAATAGTATAGATTTGCTGAAATATTTATAGTGCATGTTTGTTTAGTCGCCGTTATAATGTATATTACCATCTTTAATTTACACCTCATCAAGAGGCAGACGGGAATAACAGGCTGCAACTGACTGCAATGCAGCATTGTGTTAGGCAGGTTGACTAGTTCGATGTATTACTATAGTTAGAATATGTGTTGTGAGGAAGAGATAAAACCAGCAACCTCGACTTCAGACTGACTTTCATTTATTGTCACTGCAGAAACTCTGGAATTGTCTGTCAGCACATTGCAGGTTATGGTGTTTGTTTTCTTGTTGCCCATAATTATATTCATGATTCCAGTCTGAAATGTTTGATGTGAAATGAATGTGAATTTGGTTTCAGGAAGCCCCCGGTTTTACAGTCCTAATGTGTTTTGTGTTTGGATCAGAGCAGTGTATTACACGCTTGTTTTCCAGACTGATTGATGAGCAGGTAATTTGTGAGGTTTTAGGTGCATATTTGCATAAACCCTTTAAAAGGCGCATTCTGCACAGACAGTCACATTCATAGCTCCTTACCCCCAAAAATGCAGATTAGGTTCAGAATTTATTAAACCCATTTTACCCACCACCAACAGAAAGTGCTCTGGATGCTAAGAAGAATCCAAAATGCTTTCAAGTCAGAGTTTAAGTTTTAAGAATTTTGGCAGAGGGTTTTCTTAACTCTTGGACTCCCCAAAGAATTTCTCTAAAGATCTAATGCAAAAACATCAACTCTTTAACCCATATGCTCTGGAGAGCGAGGCTTGACTCCTGAGTTCTGATTCAGAATTGAAATGTTGGAGAATTGGCACGTTGACCCTTGAGAATTTGCATTTACATGCAAATCCACAGCTGGCCTGTAACGAAAATAATTTATTCAACATGTATCATGATAACAAGGCTTGCGAGATGCGCGAGCCTCCTTTTGTTGCATCCACAGTCAGGCATGCAGCTCTGCTATAAAGGTGGATGTGAGAGACCCACATGACAATTGTCAGCCTACAGAAATGGAAGAGTAATGGCCACTAGTAAAAGGCCAATATCTATCTGTGCTGTGTAAAGAAAACCAATGAAAAATATATAAATAAACAAAAGCACTTCTATTTTTTACTTTTATTTAATGCCAGAAACAATAGATTTTTTTTTCCTGACATCTTTGCATTTATACTATAGGAGGAGACACCTACAGATTTAGGGAAGAAAGCAGAAAGGTATCGGGGAATGACATGCAACAAAGGTCTGGCAGCTGACTGTGCTTTGAATTTTAAAACATGTCAGCAGAAAAACCTTGAAAAACACATTAGGACAAATCAGACAATTCAGTCCACCAGTATAAAAAAAATAAACTAAAAGAAGTTTGGAGGCATTTTCTATTCTAGCAGCTCACCTACACACCAGTATGCAAATGCAAAGCCAGTATGCACTTTAGTCTTTTAATATTAAATAAGAAAACAGCCTTAGTTTAATTGCTCAAGCTGCTTATTACGAGCCATAGTTACATTTTATAGCTAAGCGACCTCTCGCTGTCTTATGAGACAGCATTTTTGGCAAATGCCCCAAAATGTTGTGTTTATATCCAAAGCCCTCTAGTGGTCATATTAATTATGTAGAGCAGTGGTCCCCAACCACCGGGCTGTGGACCGGTACCGGTCCGTGAGGGATTTGTTACCAGGCCGCACAGAAAGATTAAATAACGTATATCATTTCCGTTGTATTGACTATTAGAGTCTGAAAGACATTTTATTTTGAAAAATGTACAGATTCTCTCTGACTTCACTTTGGCCTGTGCCTCTTGACATGTCAATACGCTTGTCTTGGTCACATGATACAACGTATCAGATACATCACCCAAAAAAATAAGCCCGCTAACGAGCAAAAATGAGTAAAAAAACAAACGTCCATGGAGAGCTTCTTTGCAAAGGGGAAAAGGCGAAGTTAACCCTTTTACCCCGAACATTTAGCTGCAGACAGGAAGTGACATGTGTCAATTAAATCACCGTAATCCCTCGGCCATTTACTCCAGTGACGTGATTCTGAAAGTCGACAAGTGGAGCTTTCATACACTACCGTAATGTAGGTAATATGTACGGAACGCTCACGTCACAGCATGACTCCATCCCCCTGCATTACTGCTGTAATTTATGTAATATATATGAAACGCTCCACTTGTTGGCTTTCAGAATCAGCTGGAATCACGTCGCTAGTGCAAATGGTCAAGGAATTACAGTAAGCTGCTTTATGCTAGTCACTCTGTATCGCCGGGGATACGCTCAGTGTTAGAGGCTTTATTTTTATGCCAGTCGTGTTATTTTATTTTTGCTGTATTTATCTGCCACATCTTGAAGGCTGATCCATAAAAATAATGCTGACGTTAACCTAGTCTGTGGTCCAAAAAAGGTTGGGGACCCCTGATGTCGAGAGTAGGAAGTTGGTGGAGGTTATAGAGCCACAAAGTCCAGTAAAGTCAAGAATAGGCAAGAATACTGAAACTGGTTTGGGGTCAGGTTACAAGTCACAAGACACCAGTAATTAAGGATGAGGTTAGCTTCAGGTTAAGGTTTTGGCAAATGTATACAGACAAAGAAACAGATGCAACTTCCTCCAGAGCACTGGACTCCACCCCGACCCTCAGAGTCCAAGCACGAAGGAGGTCAGGGTGAATGGATGGGTCATTAACAAGGGAGACCGCTGTTTGTTTTCCAATTCAAACCTATCAACATCATTTCTAAAACCTAAAAATATCCAAATTTTTACCACAGCATTAAGAGGCTATTTATCCATCATCCTAGCAGTTTATCTGTGGCACATATCCCCCTTCACCTCCCTCCTTCCCTCCCCTCCTATCCCCAACGGATGGTGACAAATGACCTATATGGCTGTTTAGGTTGGAGCACTTGTTGGTAAATAGGGCATTTCTCTGGGAAGTATTTTCAGCTGCAGATTAATGCACATTTGGTATGCCAGTGAATTATGACAGCAGGATGGTGTATGCGGGATTGACTAAAAATAAACAACAGCTCCCATGTTCATCTTAATGAAGGAGCATGCCACCCAGTGCAGCGGTGTCAACACTGTCGTCTGCGAAATCGCATTTGTACACAATTAATTTGCAAATGCATGTATGTTTTGAAAGGAAAGCCGCCCGGGTTACAGTTTTTAGCAACATAATATGGAACTGTCACACCGTACATTTAAGTAAATGTTTGTTTTTGTGCCAACGTGTCCAATTTGGAAGATTTGGAGCACCTACAGCATTATTAAACTGACTTAAATGGTTGTGTTTATACACTGACAGCAAGAGGTTAAGGTTAGGTAAAGATCCTGGTCTCAGTTTAATCCAAAAAATGGGTTCACATCAACTTGAGACACAAGGTGCTTATCAACACTAAATGAGGCCCCAGTCATTTCCTAACCTTAAACAAAGTGTGTTTGTTGCCTCAGACTAACCACAGATGGGGCTCAGGATGCAAACCTCTCTAGAGTCAAAGTCCTATGCTTTGTACTCCTGCCATCCACCCCAACCATCTCTCTGCTGGTCCAGTGCAGTACACAAATGAAGCTATTCATTCACCGGGCAACAAAAATAAATAAAGCATCGCCTGTAATATTCCAGACAAATACGCCTTCAATTGATTTATTGTTAGTTTTTGTCGTTTTATAAGATATTTGTTTTTCTTGAACTGCAAAAAAAATATGATAATACTGGATACACTCGAACGGGCAATGTAGATGTGTGCAACAGATGCAGGTGAACTGAGTTTAGTTTTGCTTGCATAATGTGTCAAAAAGTAAGCTGCAAAACACCTTTCCCAAAACCATATCCTGGTCACTCTGGAAATACTCGACTTTTTATGAAAGAAATATTTCCTAAAAACGCGCACAACATGTTCTATGGATAATACCAAATATAGATTTTTTTTAATTCCCTAAGCAGCAACGCATTGAAATTCACTTCCAATGTTTCAGAACAACTTTACTGTACCGTGCCGGCTGCACAAGTCCAGAAGTTTTCAGACTTCTCAAAACCTTGACAACATAAAACTACAATTTTTTGCATGGATAGTTACAACTATAAGGGAACGTTTTTGGGAAGGTGAATTGAATGAACTGTCCTTTTAAGATGGGTACTCTTCTGAGGTTTCATGACACATGGATTATGCAGGGTTACGGATCATTATTACGAGGTAAAAAGACAGATAATAGTGGGCTATAAGAAACTTCACAGAAATACTGATTTGTATAGTCCACAGTGGGATTAATGTTTATCTGATTGACTTATTATTCCTATGTTGTGATTATTAGAAAATCGTTTGCTTTGCTGTTTAGTTTGAAGTAGTTTTTCCTCTGTGACAAATAAAGCTACAGTTGCTTCCCGTGTAACAGTTTCCAACCTCCTCCTTTTTTGTGTGTAATTAACATGTTTACACAATGTCTCATGGAGAAATTACTTCCAATCAGAACTTGTTCTCGAATTTATTTACTCTGCAGAAAAGAAAAAAAAAAACACATTCAGTGACTTGTGTTGATCATCATTCCCACTCACCACCATCTGTATTCCAGTGTGCAGCTTGAAGTGTGGTGCAACCAGCAACGGGGAGCAAAAACAGAATGATAAACAATTTAATCTCACCTCTAATCATGCTTGTACCGAGTGGTAAATCATATGAAAGAGATGCCAAGATATTACAAGTATGCTTAAACGAGCACAGCTACTGTTTGTCATTTCAACCTCTGTGGAATTACAACAGGTATGATATTACACCAACGAAATAATGTGCTTCTGAGTAAAAATCAATTCGTCATGAAACAACTGATGCATCCATGTGTTTTTAGTGCCAACAAAGCAGCAGCGAGTGCAGTTCATACCAGGGCAGGTGCAGTGGTCTCATTAGAGAAAGTTATCCATGACAAAGTCATTAGCTTCTATAAGAACAAGGGAGCCAAAGCCTCACATTAGGATGTGGCCTATTTATTATGGATATGAACCGCCCTCTCATTCAGAGTTCAGATCATATTAAATGGTATGACTGTGACAATGCAGACACAATTGTCAATAGCAGTTCTTTCCTGAGGTTTTAACATAGACTGAATGATAATTAGTTTCCCTTTGTTGTCCTTATCTCTTACCTGCAGAAATGGCCAATTTATGCAGGCTGCACCCTGGCCAGGCAAAGTTGATGCTCCCCAGAGGAGGAAAGCAGCCATGTTTCAGACAATGAAAATGAACTCGGGGACAACTCAAGGTTGATTTAGATCCTGGGAAACATGGAGGTAAATGAGGAACCGGGCCACACCGATCTTGGCCTGATGTTGACACAGCTTCCTCTTAGAATTACTCTCACAGGGTACCTGTGTCTCCAAGGAGTCCCATGCGTCACTGAGTCCTGGTCAAGTGAGAATAAAAATGCAAATGTCATATTGTTGAAATGCTGAGTGAACTAAATGTCAGTCCATCTTTTCAATATGAGATATGAGATTGATGTGGATAGGCGATTGAAGGCAAGTGTGATAGCTGCAGAAGGCAGGTTATACCAACAGCTGTGATATTTGAGCTGTGAAATAAGCCTTGTTTTTTTTTCAGAGGAATAAGCAATTCTCTTATGTCCTTTGCGGAGATTATCCTGAAAACACCCACAGTCTGTCTTTTATTTTATCTCGTGGTTGGATTTTCTCAAAACTAATGATAACAAGGCACTACACTGGAGACAGGGTAGCCTATTGTTTTTTAATAATTGATAACAATCTTTAGCTCTGAATATCTAAAGAGCTTCACTGATACTGAGAACATCTGAAAGGAAGAACCACAGTTATTCTTGAAACATTTTGTCTGCTTTGATTTTACATTTCCCACACCACGTTGGCCATCTGATCCACTTCTCGCGCCCCCCCTCCCCAAAAAAATGACCACTTGTCAAGTCCTTACTGCTTCTACTACATCCCGGCCAAACACATTTCATCGATCTATCCATAATCTAGTTCACATCCACATGTATTAGGAGCAACATCCACCAGCAGCACGTTTTCCCCCTCTGATGCTGCTGCTCTGTGCGCGCACATCAGTAAATGAATCACGTAGCACTAGAACAGCCCTTCTTCATGCGATCTTGCCAGACCTATTGGAGAAACCCCCCAAGGCAAGATCTGTCACTGTTCACTCATTTGCTGGAAGACGATCAGAAACTATGTTAAATGCACCAAGAAATACACGGGAGTCTGTTATAAAGGCGTCGAGAGGATTCCGGTCAGATCAGCTCACAGTGACGGGAGCAGGTTTCAACAGTTGACGCGGAGAGAACTGAGCGCAGGAAAAAAGCGATTAATTTTGATTATCTGAAATCTTCCAGCACCCCTCTCTCTTGTCTTTTTTCTGAGGCGGTTTTTTTTTTTTTCTGGCAACGTTTACGGGGGCAGTGCAGATGAGCATTGTCCGAATGAAGGATGCAAGAGCTCTGGGTCCAATTGGACTGGATTATGGGATTTCTGGACTGATTATAGGACAATCATCGGGCAAAAGTCGCAGCCGTGCCATAGATGCTCTTGAATGACGGGAACACAAAAGGTTGGAGAGGAGTAACAGCTCTGTATCCTGCTTTTCTTCTACTTTTGTGGCATGGGTAGGCTGTATATGCTGCACGAGCAGAACCCATATGCAACAGTGTGCCGCACAGGGAAAAAAGTAAATGCATTGTGAATGGTAACATCGGGCAATGCTGCATTTTGAAACGGGCATGTCAGTATTTGCTGTAGCCTAGGTGTAGATGTCGCATGAGGGCAATGCGCTTTTGTAAGCTACGGTCTAACCTTCACCACAGAGATTCAAACGCTTTAACCTTGGATGCAGTAGGGAATATTAATACTTTATAGTCATCGATTATTCATTAGTTCCCCCCCACCAGCACCGAGGGGTAAAGAAAAAAAAAATACAAAGCATTTCTCGTGCACTATGTTGATTTTGATATTTAATTCATACATCAGGTGTCGTCGGGCGGTCATCTTTGTTTACAGAAAGAGTTCATCATAGCCGAGCGGCATGTGAAAGAGGTTAAAATAGCGATTAAGAAGCAGATAGCGGCGCACAGATCGATTTAATACATAATTAGTGTGAGATCGGCGTCAACCACATGCCTGGTTTGGGGTTAGTACACTAGGTTTTGCCGTAATCAACAGGTTGAAAGTCAACGAGGATTTTTTTTTTTCTCTGTCTGCCACTACTGCATATCCAGTTGAAGGGATGCGTCTCTCTGTACCCATTTTCTTTCTGCTGTGGGTTAAAGCCCTGACATTGAAAAATCTCAATTATTCCGTCCCGGAGGAGCAAGGACCTGGAACTGTTATAGGTAATATAGCAAAAGATGCTGGATATGGGACCGTGGAGAGAGGGAAAAAATCTAACTTCAGAGTGCTGGAGAATTCTGCACCACATCTGGTGGATGTTGACCCGGAGAGTGGACTAATCTTCACCAAACAAAGGATTGACAGGGAAACGTTATGCCGGCGCAACCCAAAGTGCCAGCTCTCCATGGAGGTGTTTGCCAACGACAAGGAAATATGCATGATCAAGATTGATATACAGGACATAAATGACAACTCGCCCAGTTTTCCCTCTGATCATGTTAATATTGATATTTCAGAGAACGCAGCTGCTGGGACGCGCTTCCCTCTGACTATTGCACATGACTCAGATTCTGGGGAAAATGGGATAAAGACATACCAGGTCACGAGAGATGATTACAACACCTTTTCATTGGATTTAAAAGTGAGGGGTGATGGGACTATATATCCAGAGCTGGTGGTTCAGAGACCTCTGGATAGGGAGGATCAGAGTCATCACACCCTCCTTCTTACAGCAATTGACGGTGGGGAGTATCCAAGATCAGGCTCCATGCAGATCAACGTCAGAGTGACTGATTCGAATGACAATAGCCCAGTTTTTGAGAAATCCTCCTATGTCATAGAGATTGCGGAGAATTCACCTCCTGGAAAAGTGCTGATAGATCTGAACGCCACTGATCAAGACGAGGGCAGCAACGGGCAGGTGGTTTATTCCTTTACTGGATATGCATCTGAGCGAATACAAGATTTGTTTTCCATTGACCCCAATACTGGCGTCATCAAGGTCCAAGGAGAGATAGACTATGAAGAGAATCCAATCATAGAGTTTGACGTGCAGGCTAAGGATCTGGGGCCCAACCCGATTCCAGGCCACTGTAAAATTACTGTCAAAGTGCTGGACAAAAATGACAACTCACCAATAATAAGTTTTGTTTCTGTCCGGCAGGGAGCCATAAGTGAAGCAGCACCTCCAGAATCTGTCATAGCGCTGGTCAGAGTGACAGATAAAGACTCTGGCCGCAATGGTCAACTCCAGTGCCGGGTGCTGGGAAACGTACCTTTCAGACTGCAGGAAAACAATGATAACTTTTACACCCTGCTCACAGATAGGGCTCTGGACAGGGAAATGAAAGATGAGTACAATGTGACGATTGTGGCGAGAGACAATGGGATCCCCTCTTTGAACTACACCAAGTCATTTACTGTGAAAATCCTAGACGAGAACGACAACGCGCCACGCTTTACAAAGACAGTGTACGTGCTACAGGTGCCTGAGAACAACATCCCAGGGGAGTATTTGGGCTCCGTTCTCGCCCACGACCCAGATGTAGGTCGCAATGGGACGGTATCGTACTCCATTCTGCCGTCGCATATAGGAGACGTTTCAGTGTACACCTATGTGTCTGTAAATCCCACCAACGGAGCCATATATGCCTCACGCTCTTTCAATTACGAGCAAACGAAATCCTTTGAGTTCAAAGTCCAGGCTAAAGATGGAGGATCCCCGCACATGGAGAGCACCTCCACAGTCAGAGTCAATGTCCTGGATGTCAACGACAATCTCCCAGTTATTATTTTACCCCTGCTTCAAAATGACACAGCTGAAATCCCGGTGCCTAGAAACGTAGGCATTGGATACATAGTGGCCACGGTGAAAGCGGTGGACCATGACCACGGAGAAAGTGGCCATTTGACCTATGAGATCACAGAGGGAAATGACGACCACCTGTTTGAGATGGATCCGGTGGGAGGAGAGGTAAGAACTGCCCATGCGCTCTGGGAGGAGGTCGCCCCAGTGGTTGAGCTGGTGGTGAAGGTAACTGACCATGGCAAGCCCCCCTTATCTGCCGTGGCTAAGCTGATCATTAAGGCGAACACAGAAACGGCAGCAGGAGGGGGTTCCAGTGCGAGTGGGGAACAGCAGCACTGGGATGTGTCCCTGCCCCTCATAGTTACCCTCTGCATTATCTCTGTCATGCTCTTAGCAGTCATGACCGCCATCGCTGTCAAGTCCAAGCATCAAGATAAGGAGACTGGGAATTATAACTGCCGCATGGCTGAGTACTCCAATCCTCCAGTGGGGAAGGGAAAAAAGAAAAGGATCAACAAGAGTGACATCATGCTGGTGCAGAGTGAGATGGAGGAGAGAGATTCTGCGAGCCGGATGAATGTGGTGAGCAGCCCGTCTCTCATCACCTCGCCAATATGTTTTGACTACCAGAGCCCTCTGCCACTCACCCTGCCCAGGTCAGAGGTCATGTACCTGAAAACCACTCCAAACAGCCTGACAGTCCCCAGGGCGGGTTGCCACTCCAGCTTTGCCGGGCTTAGCACAGACACTCCAGCGAATAGGATGTCAGTGATACAGGTAAGAAGGATGCTGCACTGTATTCTTTATCTGCCCTTTATTCTCGCTTATCTGCACACACTGCTTTGCCATACAAATCTGACAAAAGAAAAGTAATCGACTGAAAGAAGAGAAACTCTGTCACTGTGTGCAGACATCATTATTTTCACTTTTTCCTGTCCTTATTATGACACTATGAAGTATTCTCTGCATATAAATCATGATATGGCAGCTTGAATTGTACTCATGTGTTTTAAAAGTCTTCTCACTGAAAAAAAAAGAGGGGATTTTTTTTTTTCCCACTGTCTGTGTTTGAGAATCATTTTGAAATTGCTCCATTGTAAGTCCTCTCTTGCAAAATGACACAGTTGGTGTTCATAATCAGAAAGTCTTCTCAGTTAGACATGCAAACAGTGTGAGTCTTGAACAAGGCTGCTGTGACCCTGCCAGATTCACTGCTATAGAGTGAAAACAAAACCTTGCCTGAAATGTGGGATTGGACAGGTGTTTGAGCAGCTTGTCCGATCACATTACTGAACCAATGTGCACCAGACAGCGAGATGCACACAGCATAACCTTACAATCGCATTTCTCGCTCCTCACAAATATGGGCCAGATCCACCCATCCGCATCCAAAGTTGGCACGATAAGGCCATTAATAGGGTCCAGGCTTGCCTTGTAGAGATGGCGGGGTTGAGTACACCAGCCAGCTAACATGCTAATTTGACAGCATGGGCTTGTAGCGCTGTTTAGCGCAGCAGAATTATCTGTTGTAAACGATGTAAATATCTAGGACAGTCTCATAGACAGTCTCATTTGGTGATGATAACACAGATGACAAGGCCTGGCACTGTCACCAGTCGCTAGGGTATGTGGGTGTGATCAACACAAACACATTATTCTCAAGATAGGGGGAAAGGGATGCTGATGACAGTGGCTAATGCTTAACTCTTTGCCTTGCCAAGGAGACCACATATGGTGACGTTGGAGATTTGTTCTTATCATGCTGTCATCGCTGGCAGGTGCTCAGTGGATTTTATCAAAATCATTCAGGTGGTAAAATAAAGATACAAGAATTTGAAAGCTAGATAAGAGCTTTTTTTTTTCACTGTTTAAATCTCTAGTTAGTTTGGCTATTGAAAATTTCACCGTGGTCAATGCAAAATAATTTTTTTTTTCTTTTTCGATTCTAGACTGAAAATTTCTCCTCAGAGCCCAATTATGCTGGCAGCAGGCAGCCATTTGTTCAAAGGTAAGAGCACTATTCAAAAAGCTTCCTGACCAGTGCATTTAGCTTCTTCATTTTTTATATTAAGCCCACTGACTATAGCTATCAAACAGGAGTACTCACACAGAGGAAATAAGTAAGTCATGTGGTATTTTTCATCCGTCCATTCTGCTGCAGCTCAACATTTAAGGATGCAGAACGAGCAAGCCTCCGAGACAGTGGCCATGGTGATAGTGACCAGGCTGATAGTGACCAGGATACTAATAAAGGCTCACACTGCGACACGTCTGCCAGGGAGGCCCTCAAGATGAAAGCAACAGCAGTTAATGGCCAGCCTTTTGAGCAGGGTGAGTGGACATCTTGAAGATGCCTAACTGACTCTTGTACCACACATTGTTTATGCGTTATGCAGCGAGACCATGCACACAGCCTGCCGCTTGTTTAAGTGGAGATCCTACAAGCTCCTGGGTACAGCCAACGCAGACACCTTCTTCCATAAACATGGCAGAGGTAAATCCAGGCGGCTGGAGCTGCAGCAGGTTGTGGCACTTTGTTCCGCTTTACATTGCAGACAGACTGAGCTGTGTTTCAAAGATGACATGAAGGCACCGGAGTGGTAGGTAGAAGCTAGTTTAAAGGGATAAAAGAGTTCATTGGCCGAAGGTAGGATTTTCAAACACCTTTCTGTCTGATTTAGCCATCAAACAGACTCATATGCATGGCAAAGTGTACCTCCGTCTGTGTCTCTTTTGATCCTGTCATTATTTGAACACAGATTCGTCGCATGCATGTCTCGAATCACACAACAGAGACAAGAAAGCATGATCGACACTTGCAGTGCAAAATGACAGATATTTCTGGTGCAACATGACAAAGTGTTTCCACCTTTTGCTTGGAAAGATTTTCGCAGTTATTATTGGGGTTTTTTTTTTTTTTTTTTTTGCTGTGGCAACACTGTTTTGAGGCGAGTTTGCTTTTTTTACAACTGAAAATAGAAACGTTAAATTTTATTTCGCAAATCTGAAACGATCCACGCTGCCAGGAGTATAATCATAGATTACTGTCAATCTGTTGCAACCTGGCTGACCTGATAGGGACTGATATATTTAGCTGCTGTGGATATAAACTGAAAATATGAAAGCAACTCTCACTGGTAAGATAAAAGATAATGGGAGACTTGAGTGAAGTGGTGATGTTTCTCATTTCCTTGCGCCTTGGAGGAGAATGTCTGTGGTCATCATGTCCCTGTGCAGTACTTTCCACACCATTTACATTGCTATGAACTGTTTGTTTGCAGCATGCTCAGGAGGACAGAGATGGAAACACTCTTGCGACTGCCAGAAGGATGTGCGAATCTCTCTCGCTCCATCTATCTCACTTTTATATATGTGTGAGTGTGTGTTTTTCCTGTGTGTGTGTGTGTGTTCTGTGAGGAATTATGGCAGACCAAACTTGACTCTGTGGGAGGTGTAAATTCAATCACAATTTTTTTTTTTTTTTTTTTTGCAGCACATTTCTGAATCTGATTCAACCCAAGTTCTAAGGCCAATCACATGGAGAGATATTGAAAGCGATGTTTTGTACATGCGAAACTGAATATTTACAAGTGCAGCGCTGACGCCTGCTTGACAGGAATGTCAGTTAATTTATAGACCTGCATTCGTAAGATAAGAGAAATGCAATGAAGTGGGGCATTGCTTTTAATATCAATATGTTTTGCTAATGCATTTCCTGTATGCCTGCGAGAAATGTAGTTAAAAAGCAAAACTAACGGTTAGATTAAATTGCTCTCTCTCTCTCTCGTGGGATTGGTCAGTTGAACATTAAATGGTGTCAGTGGCTGCTGCCTACAAGATGGAAGATCTACATTATGCATTATGCCTTAGACTTGATCACACAAAAAACATCACCCTGCAACCCACACACTCCTTCTGTCTCTTTCTCACACACACACACACACAAATGCAGGTACATTTATTGAACAACAAAGCCACTGTTTTGCAGATTCACGCAAGATAGCGCTATTATCCAAAATGGAGACACCACAGAAATTTCAGCTCCAAATGCACCAACACAAAAGCTGGCGGGTTAAGTAGTATTGCTTTTATTTCTTTACCTTTACCATCCCTCTAGTCTCCTGGCTGCTTTGATACAGGTAATATATGCACCTGTGCAGCTTCCACTATCATGCACTCTGAATATTTATTCACTCTCGCAGACACCAGATGCACAGTGGGTATGTTGCTAGGCTTTCTCTGATTCTATTTATAATGGGCAGGCAGTGTCTTTGTTTTTTGAGAACATGTTATTGTTCCATTCCACAGTTGCCCATAAGATCACAGCTATTTGTCACTTTGTCATGATTCTGCTATGTGACTATGTAAATGCGGCAGACTACATAAAGCCATTGTATAACTCTGTTATTTTGGAGCTATTATTTAACGAAATTTTATGCAGTGATGAAATGTAAAATGGAAAGCTGATGACAGGCGGAACAGATGAAAGCACTCTCACTTCCTCATCCTTTTCCCTCAGCATTTGTGTATTTTAAATAACATAAATTCTGCAGCTACTAACTGTGTAGTGATTTATTTTATTTTTTTCCACGTTGGTACGTCGAGAAAATAGCTTGTTTATACTCTGTGTGGTATAGAAAACTACAGCGTGTGATTACATAGGTGTGAGTTGATGAAAATTTCAGTTTAATCTCCCATTTATTTCCATAACCACTTAACAAATGTTTTCACACAAACTATAATGTATTTCCAAGCAGGTTTGAATGTTAGTTAGTGTATTTCTTAGCAACTGTAACTCCTCCTGTGAGCAGACATTAGTGGAGGCTGGTGTACTTACTGCAAAACACAGTTATGAATGTAAAAATATAAACTATTAAATAATAATGGTGTTATTTATAGGAGTTTTAATTGTTGACAAATACTCTACAATAAAAAACACCCACAGATGTTCTTATATCGACTTACAAATGCATTAAAGTGAGTTGTAAGCCATTTGTTTCATGTTTATATGCTACTAGTAAATGCTAAATAGCAGGATTTAATGTCATTTTATTAACAATTAAGTAGACAGGCAGACACAGTTCTTCAATTACTTGTGGTTATTTGGCGAGACACAACAGCACAGACAACAAAAATACCTTAGTCTGTTGCTGCTGTACCTTCTAAGCACATATATCCCTTTGCATCAACATCATCCGCTAGCTCCTCCGCAGTGGCGATAGGTACCATGGAAATGAATTCAGCATCTCCCTGCTTCTCCCTGCTTATGCTTATTGTTCTGGCCTTGTGTATCTGTGCATAAAAAATACTTTTCTCTGTGGTGCTAGAAGAAAGACGGAGAAAACACAAATGCATGCACGGGCCACAGAGCTGTAATCTGGGGTGTAGATGCATCAAAGCGTAGCACTTACAATATGCAGGAAATGTGTTGCAGTTTTGCCAAATCAAAGCCATCATTTATCGTTCTTTATTCCAAAATGCATTTTGAGCTCAAATGGGTATTTTCAGTCTTGACATGATGCCAGAACAGCTTATGCTAAGAATGTACAGTATAAACAATATCAATTCATGTCATCTGTAACACGGCGGAAAAACGTATCAGTATGCAAACAAGATATTAAACTTGTTCTTTAAAACTAATGCTGTATTTACACTGGTACCTGCTCGCTTCGCTTTGGTTTTGGCGCATTTACACTGGCGAATAATTACCGTATTTTCTGGACTATTGAGCACACCTGTCTATAAGCTGCTATTGAATTTATTCGAACAGTTTTATGTCGTCCACTCTGACCGGGTCTGATGTGATGATGCTAAATGTATCGACGGCATGGAGCTTGCTAGCTTGTAAAAAGCTAACGAGCTTCGTGCTGCCGATACATGAGCCACACCAGTGTTTAAGTTCAAAGGCTTATAATCCAGAAAATACGGTATCTGGAATTTGGTACCTGGTATAACTTTTCGTACCTCATCTCCTGCGGTTCCAAAAAAAGTACCTGGTCAGGTCGGAGCAGGTACTGAAATCTTATTGGTTGGAATCGTCACTGCGTTGTTGCGTCATCACTGCGCAGCACGCAAACTGTCTTTGGCAAACTATGCAGACGTGTTTGAAATAACAACAAGAAGAGAAATGGCATCTGTTAGAAATCCTGCCCCATGGACTCAGGACGAGGTGCAAACCTTTTTGTCGTTAGTCACCGATGAGAAAATTCAGCGGGAGCTGGACGGCGCGGTCAGGAACGAAAGAATTGCATAAAAGATGACGTAACGAATGACGGCCAGCTACATGGAGGAAGGACTATCCTCGGCAATGTAAATGCAACCCAGGGGGGCCGATCCCGAGCGATCCGAGGCGAACCGAAGTGAGTAGGTACCAGTGTAAATGCGCCATTAGATACACACTGTGGGAGTTACAGTATTTATGTCCATATATTACAGTATGACCTTCACTTCTGTAATAACCACTATCATTTATTATGGTTTTCATTCAGTGTATATTTATGGATTTATTCTTTCTTTTATCAGCAAGAGGTTGTAATCAAATCCTGACTACATGACAATTTGAAACTATTTTTTATGGTATTTACTACAGACAAAAGTAACATACTCTCTTCACAGTTGTCTGTGAGTTTTGAAAGACTACGGTGAGTTAGATTATACATTGATTTAAATCAGCAGCAGAAAACCTATCTCCATCTTTCTCACCAGTTTTATCTTTTTTTACTTAAGTTAGAAAGTTGCTGGAATGGTTTCTCAGTTAGTGGGTTGATAACTGACAAGTGTGCTAAAATTTCAAGTTACCGCTTGCAAGTAATTTACTACTTAATTTTTTTGTTGTCATAGTTTTAAGTGTGAATTTGTTTCTGTGTTGGGAATTAAAAGATAAATTGCAAAGTTTTAAGAAGCATGGCAGATAAAACTAAAGTGAAATACTTGTAGACCTGCTGATTAAAAAAAACTTGTTCCAGGGAATATCAGCAAGGATTTTTAATTGGACCAAACTAAGATAATGAATTCTCTCAGATGTTGCTGTGGGTGTTTTTACTTGTACTGATGTGAATTCTCAGGGATGGGATGGGCTTTCATTTGCTAGTTATTGCAGAGTAATTCCATTATAGTCCAATCCCTTGTGTTTAGTCTATTCCTGGAAATGGGAAACTGCAGTGGCAGACAGTTTTGATTACTCTTAACTCAATATGTGACCAATTACATTTGGACAATGATCTTGAAAGACTCATGCAGTAGAATTGACCCTGACAAAGAGAAAGTGGATTTTCAGGCTGGGACACAAAGACTGATGTGTTTTTAGGATTGTTTTGAAGTAATATTATCAAAGGATCATTCTTGCAAAATTTTCTTGGACCTCTCCAGAATTTTTGCATCAAGACAAGAAATGGCTGCTGAGTGGTCTGTTTACATGTAGTGTTCTGTTGCTGCATGCTACACGTATGTTATCTGAACGATCAGTGGGAGTGCCACACACACACACACCAACGCAGCATTCCTCTCTGTAATTGGTTACGGGTACAGTGCTGATATTTGAACTCATCCCACAGTTCTCTGTCTAAACAACTGGAGAGGCTTGAAAATCCTGTTTGAGTCTGCAATCGATGGCATCTGCCTTATTGCCCCTCTAGTTTTAATGGGAGGAGGGATCCAAATTACACAGCAAAAGACAAAATCAGCACCTGTGGACTTTATAGCTGATATCTTCCGCATACTGTATTTCAAAGACAGCCCTCCGCCTCCCAGGAGACACTGCGGATTGTTTAACTTTGCATGGGACAGAATCACTGACAAAGGAGCCTGTCTCTACGCAGCAAGCTGGAACAACTGTATGTCTCTTTGTTTTCTCCTGTCTCTCTTTCTTAACCTCTCAGCCCTTTTCAACCGAGCAGGTCAAGCACTGGCAGCTGCAGTCACTCTCCTGCTCTCAGATGTGTGTCTCATGTCGGAGGGTTTGATGTTACCACCTTTCATCTCGGAAAGACACACACAGTCCCATCTGTATTATTTTGTCTTGTAAAGAGGGTCTTAATCACCTGACTCCCAAGACCATACAGGGCTTTTTTTTAGTGATAACAGTAACAGTTTTTGGCTTCAAACACCTTGGATCTGGTATGAACATGTAAATAAAAATATGAATAACTATCATCATAATAAACAACACCTCTGCACTGTTTTACTATGCTATGGTATAGTGGTTGTACCCTTACTGCAGTCTATTGAATTAAGGCTTACTTTTGTAATACTGAGCCAGTGGACTGTTAAAAGGCTATATTTTTATATAGCGGATTAACTTAATCCCTGAGATATAGCCCCAATGACCCAGCCTTATAGCTGCTCCGCTGTGAGAATATCTACAGTGCAGGCTGCAGTGTTATCAGCCACATTTCTTTGCATTGGCTATAATTATCTGTTTGCAATTCTGAGCTGTCACACCAGTCCCAAACCCCGAGAGACAGCTTTGACTTAGCTGATGCTATGATGGAATTAGAAATCTATGGCAGTAATAGTGAAGCACAGCAGCAGCAGGGGCAGCCTGTCCATTCTCCTTCCCCGGGGCGAACTCTTTCCCCAGTCTCAGGTAGGAAAGAAGTGCAATTCAGCAACTGCTTCTGTCATCCATCCCACACCTGATAGACAGAAGGCAAGTGTAGCACATTTCTGTCAGACATTGTCATATACAATCTAAATGGGTGCTACTCGGCTCAGCTCTCTGGGTGAATGAGGCTGCCTAAAGAGATGCTTTGTGGTTAGCTACTGGTTAGTTTGTCTATTTCACAATGAGTGCATCAGGCTCTTATTGAGTTGTTTAATTTTACTAGCTGTTGTATCTATGAATTTTTAATGAATCTTAATTTGTTTGGCTCAGTCATAACAGGGAGTCAGGGCACTATTCTCACCTGGCTGTCGAGGTGCACCACTTCAGATTAGCAAGGCAGTGCATTGAGGAGTAAAGCAGGTATTCTAATAACTCTAACACTTACTACTGGTGTTGATCTACTGTACACCACGGTATCTGTTTTTACATGTAAAGCTGTCTAGTTCACACACAAACACACACACGGGCCAACTGATTACAGAAACGGGACCTATCATTTTCAGACATAAAGATAAGTACAGAGAAGGGAGACAGAAAATGAAAACATCTTCCCCAATTATTTTGTATTTTGAAGTTACCAAAGCAATATAAAGTTCCCCTGATTACTTTAATTAGCTATGTATACGTTGCACATGTGTGCAATATTGTTTCCCATAAGCAGTGACCTCATGCACTTGGTAGATGAAGGTCAGCAGTAAAGTGCTAACTCATCCAGATAGATGCTAGGACTGGGTACTGGTGGCCCTGGATCATTAACTTTAGTGCTGAGGAGAATTGGCTTCCAGTGTAGGCATTGCCACCCCCAAGACTGTGTTCCCCTCCCTTCAATGGTTCCATCTTCTCTCTCTCTCTCTAAATATCAGCGGGGTCATTTGAATGTCCTACATTCTGGGAAGTTGTGATGATGTCAGCTACTCTGCACTGATCTCTGAATGGCTTTTTTGGAAACCTTTGCTAAAGGCAGACTACATGAAACTGAAGCCAGTTAAGGTTTTCTTTTAATTAACTGTGCTGATGGTGTCATTTTGTTATGTTAAGTGATGTTTGTTTTGTTAACAGTTATCCTGATTTTTAGCTTTGTTCTCTGGGGTGGTCCTCCTTCACAGAACCTAGAACAATCTGTCTGTTCACAGCTTTCTGTATTGTAGATTACTGACTATGATGACTCGCTCTTTTGATGGGGATCTTTTATTTACATCCCTTAGGAACAAACCAGTTGAGTCAGGTCCTCTGAGTCAGACCACTACCTCCTGCTTCCACCTTCACAACATCACCGTGAAAAAACAAACTCCCTCTTGTTGTATATGTTGCCAAGGAGATTTTCACAAGAAACGTGTCACCAATACACTTCCTCTGTCAGCTGCATTTGAAGAAGAAAAGGGGATAAAGCCACTTATCTTGAAGGCTGGTACACTTTTAATCAGTGCACACCACATTTACAAAGCAACTCAAATACTTTTGTTTCTACACCGTGGCTGCAGCTGCTCTGCATGCTCACCCCCCTCAAGCCCTTTGTGCTTGTGACCCTGCTGACCTGATGTTCCCATCATGGCCCCTGTAGGCACGGCCATTTTCATGGAAGCTTGGAGTAGAGAAGAGGACAATCTAACCTGGGGCTTCAGAACATTTACAACAATACAGCTCGGCCCATTATACACTCCTGGGGTTATTCTAGGTCTTGGACTGCTGCTTATTGATCTCACTGTTATTGAAGTCACTGTGAAGGTGGTGCTCTGTGCCAAAACCTGGCGTTGAAACAAACCGGTTCAATAAGTTCAAACCATGCCATGCCCCAGGGCACATTTGATATGATATTGGTTTTATTACTGCCTTATCAAAGCTCCCACTCCTATTGTGTGATCAGATTACAGATGAGGGGATGTATTTCATCTTAAGCCTCTTAAGCACATCTTTTTTATTATTATTACACAGAGACACCAGTTCTTTAAGTTTATGTTTACTGTCAGTGTTTTATGGGACATGGACATTTCTGGTGTGTATTTTTAAACAGACTTCCAAGGCTTTGGGAGAACTTAGCTGTTGTTTCTTAATTAAATTGGCCTCCTGGTACTGATAAGAAAAATAAAGATAAACAATATATTGTCAAAATAGTGATTTGGGAGTTTATTATAAAAGTTTGTAAGTAACACCGGTGCTGTCATGAGATAGTAATGTCTGCATTTGGGATCCTTGCTGATAGACAGCTCAATTTTCTGCCAAGTTCAGTGTTGTTGTTTTTTTCTGCAGTGGCTGAAAGCTTTCCCATTCCACTTCTATCAGGGACAGCTTCATTGAGATTGCTCATTTCTTTTTAAGATTGTCGTAAACTAGAGTCTATCATCTGTCAGCCGCACACTGACATACAAATCCAGCTTCTCCTTAGTCCTCAGTGGTCTGCTCCTTCACAGCACTTGGCAGGGGTATTTAGTGTGTGTGTGTGTGTGTTGGGGCAGAGGGATCTCTCACAGTGGTGACAGCACTAGTTAGCAGTTAGATGGTGTGGGAAGAAATGGAATTCTAGGAGCTGCCTTCTGATTTGTCTGTTGACTCAGAGGAATGAGGCCTGGGAAACAGATACTGCTATCAGTGAAGCACACATAGTACGAACACATACACACACGTAGTCGACCATAGGGAAATCAGACACCAATTACAGAGAATTGTTGTGCTCACTCTGCTTCCACCAGCTCCACCAGGATCCTCTATCTTGTTTTCTTATGTAACTTATCTCTATCTAATCTGCCTGGCTATTTGCCTCTCCCTCTCTCTGTCTCTTGCTGTCCCCAGATGTTCCTGACTGTATACCTCAGTAACAATGACCAGCATTTTACTGAGGTTCCCGTTACTCCCGAGACGCTGTGCAGGGATGTGGTGGATTTGTGCAAGGAGCCGGGGGAAACAGATTGCCACCTGTCTGAGATGTGGCGTGGATCTGGTGAGTGACGGTGCCAGTATACCCAGTGTGCTCTATATCCATCTACATACTATGTAGAGTGTGAGATTTTCAGTCACATGCTGTTTTGTTTGTGGAATATCCCAAGAGACAGGAGTCAGCGTGCGGACACTTATTTTGTCCTCTTCCTTTGTTTAGAGAGAAATTGCCTTTTGAAGTAGACCCTGCACAGAGATTAGCTGTGTGGTCATCTGCTTGGTGATTTCTTTTTGAAGGGCTTATCTCCTTTGAGTCTGCAATGCAAATGAAGTAGAGCCCATAATCCCTGTAACAAACATAAGCACCTAGACATCTCCCACATCTTTCAGGTGGGAGATGGGGAGGGGGAATGAGATTTCATGCCCACCTCATTTTTCCTATTTCCAAGAAGTATTCAAAATCAGAACTCAAGGAGCTAGGCTTCATAGCTGTTTCCATGGTGATGCTGTCGTATGAGCGAAGGAAGTGCCAATTATTGTGTTTGAGTACTTCCACAAGTGGTCTGAAAGGAGATTGCTAAATACTGGAAAGACTATCTCATTTTGCAGCCCGACAGACCACGTTTCACTCTCCTTGAAAACACAACAGTGACATTTTGCATTAAATTTGGTTGTAAAGTTATTAATATACTTTATATTATTGTGTTTAGTGTTTTATTATGCAGTCCTGTCATTGGGATAGATCGATTTCATTGCCCTCTACTGGACTGTAATGTGTCAGTCCATTCTTGTAATGAAATGGCCTGCTGAAGAAAAATGACTGAAGAATAGTTTATGAGCATTTTGGTTCAGTGCCAGCCAGAACAATTGACAACGCATTACTATTGTTTTCCCTGAAGTCATCGGTTAGACAGATCAATTAGATGCAGACTGCATTAATGAAACAATCGCATTTCAGTGTAGGTTGAACAGGATTCTCAAAGCAAACATCATTTGTACATTTGACCTGTATTGCTCACATGTTTTACCTTTTTTTTTTTAATATAATTGAATGGATCCAGATATTAGGTTGGTGGGTGTGTTTTAACACTGATATGTTATTATGTATTCTATCTGCAGAGAGAGCAGTAGGTGAGGGTGAGAGGATGCTGGATGTGCTCCAGCGATGGGGACAGCACAGGGCAGAGGTGCGCTTCTTTCTGCGTCACAATCGAGCCCCAAGCAGGGAATCAGGTAAGTGTTGATCTGCAACAAACAGCCCAGTCAGATTTACAACAGATAATAAAACAGGAGCAAGGGTTTCTACAGTGACTAGGGCGAGGACTGTCCTCAGAAAAAGGACATCTCCCACCACCATAGTAGGTGCCTGCAGCTTTTAAATATATACACATCTACTCATGAAGGGAAATTTACACTGACTGTCTGCCTGTTCAAACCACTTCTTCACGACCACTTCTCCAGTCTCTACTACAGAGGTTTGAAAATGGTAGTCTTAAGACTGCCTTTATCCAGGAAGGGGTTTTATATTAGCAGGCCTCAAATCCTTGAACAGGCCTTATTTAGCCGTACTGTTAGAGGCCAGGCTGAAAGTAGGGTGTCCCAGTCACATCGTCATAAGCCTGTTACTTTTCAGTTTTCTTAGGAACACAGAAAAGTCTAGTATTTTGGTCGTGCGCTATCCTCTCAGCCCCCAGTTGCGTAACTAAGCCCTTTTACCCCTCACAGCTTGAGTCTGGCCCAGGGATTAGACGGCTGTTTTCCCTTCCTGTTATCTTAGCCTGCTCTTGTTTTCCCACACTGTTAACTCAGCTCTAGCCAGTCTTTGCAACACAGTTCTGCATTACCTTTTTCTGTTTCTGGCTTTTTCTTAAAGACCCATTCAATTGGTTTTCTATTTCTGTGGTGTTCATATTAGTTTTGGGAATACGGTTGTACCCACAGTGTGGAGTCAGTTAAATGTTCAGTTTGGTGCTGTGCAGGCATTTTCTTTTCCTCCAAGTCAGAGGAGGAAATGCATTCTCTGCTGAATTGAAGTAACTAAGGAACCTCACACAAAATGTCACCTATTGTGCTTAGTATGGTCTTATGTTCACGCTAACTCACTTAACCAGTATTTAACATGCAATACTGTATGTCAAGGGTTATCTAAAGCCATTATGCAAGCCAAAGGGCTTTGGTCATGTTGGTGCTTTCGGGAAGGATCTAGATTTCCAGACCCCCTCTGTCAAATGCCAGTAACATGGTTGGATATAAGTTCATGTACACAGAAAAGCACATACACACACACACAGTTATGGACCCACCCACAGACGATTATGTATTAGGGTAAATCCCGAGATTATTGTAAGTCACAAAGAGCACTGATCCCAGTTGTTTCCCAGAGGAGCTAAGATCATTCAGTACTAGCCAGTTGGTTTTTTTTCTAGCTTTCCCCTGATGCGCACCCTCCTCTTCACAAGTCCAGAGAACCCTGTAAACCTAGCTGTGTATGCTTGTTTGTCAGAGGTACCGACAGGCACAAAGGCAAGAGGAAGTACCAATCATTTTTCATAGTTGTCTGTAAAGGCCACGGGTTGGTGCAGTTTGCTTTTTCTTGCTTTGGACTAAAAAGTCTCCTCGGATGAAACTCTGCAGTAGATTGGGATGTCTGATAAACTCTTCTGTCATGTTGGTTGCACAGCAGGATCAAGAGGCTCCGACTCAAAAAGAAATGGAGTGAAGGGGCCCCCAGACAGAAGGATGGAGAATGGGGTGAGCGCTTAACTTCTTTTCAGCCAAATGGTTGAAATATTTTATTAAAGAATGCACTGACAGACGATTATTTCATTATTTACAAAGAAGAATAGAAATTGTTCTCATATACAAAGGCATCTCATTTGAATAATATTAAAACTGCAGTTAATTCCCATGGTTTTCAGAATGTTGTTTAGATGCATCACTACCAAGATATTTTTTATTTTGTCTTCATTGTAAAAAATGTGGGTCAAATATTCATTATTTACATGAATTCCATGACCTGATGTGTTATTTCTTTGTACTTTACAAGCTGACTTGATGATGTACCCCAAGGCGTGCTAATTAATTAAATTCCACTCACATACCCTGCGGTGCATAAATGCAAATCAAAAATTAATCAGTACATCATAACACAGACATGACTGTTATGATATTATTGAGCTGAGAATGTCACCTTCTGGAGTAATTGTTGTACTATAAATTCCAGCATCACAAAAAGGCTTATGTTGGTCCTCTGTGGAGGTTTGAATGTGAAAGTGAAGGGATTTTAATGCTCTATTAATCTCCACACATGTGTGGAGCTTCTGAATTTCTGACTTCAAGGCTACACTTATGGTCTTGTATTAGATGTTGACTTTACCCTCAGCTTGTATAACAGCACAGTCGTCCTTTGTCCCTCTATCTATTCCTGCCCAGGTGGCGACACCTCGAATGGACATGACGTTGGCTGAGCTGCAAGAGATGGCGGCGAGACAGCAGCAGCAGATAGAAGCTCAGCAACAACTGCTCGCTTCCAAGGTGCATAAACAAGTGCAAGATGAAAGAAGAGACAGGGTCCAGTAGAGAGATGAATGGATACAAGAGAGGCAGGGGTTAGGGGGTGGAGATGCAAGCAAAGACTGAAAAAGGAGACAGAGAAAGGGGCAAGATTAAATAGAGGGTTGTTAAGAGAAAGTGTAGTGATTTGGTATGCAATATAAAGGTACATAAAGGTGCATTTTGTACTCGATATATGGGGAGGTGGTGATAGACAGGTGAGATGAAATGCAGATGGCTGTTGGTGTCATGCTTATGTGAAAAGCCTGAGGCAGCTTTCTGCCTTGGTTTGTCACTGTGTAGGACTCTTCTAGTATATTTGATGATCTCTTTTCTCTTGCTCTGGACTTTGTGTCCCACTTTGCTTTGGATTTATTGGTGACAGCAAGAAAGACATTTGTCAGAAAATAGGTGTGATATAATTGTATATTTAAGTGAGAGTCTTTGGTAATTGCTCCAGATATAAATATTGTATTAGTTCACTTTCATAACTTAACTGGCAACTTCTTCTTTGTTAGGTTGCAACTTAGGTCCCCGAGCCTCTTTAGCATTCAGTTCCAAGCACTGTGTGTGCCTGAGGACAATATAACAAGCCAAGGAATGTGACTTCCACGAAGTCACGTAAACAAACAGGCAATGCCTTTAGCACACATCACCTGAGCAGTTCTGGGTAGAAGCGGTGATGTGCTCGTCTTGGAACCTTTTGGAGAGAGCTGTCAGTTTTATAGCACTTCACCACTTCAGAGTTTTCATTACTGATTGTAAATTCGTAAAGATTAACAGGAATTAAGTTGTATTTCTGCTTGAAGGAACAGAGACAGGAAGAAATCTTATTCTTAAAAGAACCAGCAGCCTTTGTACTATCTCCCCAAACATCTTACAAGAGTACATAGTGTGATAGTTTGCCCAAAGCACTTGCACAGTAGCTGTTTAGGAAAGCATACTCAGCTATTATTAATAAATGAAAATTAACACTGATGTTTGTTTACAAAATTACTTTTACACTGTGTTCCCACTCTGTTCCATTTTGTCTGTAGGAGCAGAGGCTGCGCTACTTAAAGCAGCAGGAGCAGCGTCAGCAGCAGCAGGCCTCTGAGCAGGAGAAGCTCCAGCGCCTCAGAGAGAACATTGAGAATCAGGAAACTCGACTCAAGAAGGTCCGGGCCCTCAAGGGTCAGGTGGAGCAGAAACGGCTCAGCAATGGCAAACTGGGTGAGCTCTCACTGACTATGAATTCATGAATGGATGGTTGCTCAGGCTGTAGTATGACAGGAAATTGCAGATATACACTGTATCTTGATCTTCCAGTCTTCATCATATTTTTTTGTCTCTCTTTGCATCTTTTCTTCTCACCTCTTCATCATCATCACCACACATCACCTCTTTTTTTCTCCAGTGGAGGAGATAGAGCAAATGAATAACCTGTTCCAGCAGAAACAGCGAGAGCTCGTAATGGCTGCGTCTAAGGTGGAAGAGCTTAGCCGACAACTGGAGTTGCTCAAAAATGGCAAAATGGACAATTTCCATGACAACCAGAGCTCTGTGGCTGAACTCGACCGCCTGTACAAAGAGCTACAGGTGTGCAGAAATGAAACAAGAATTCACTCCAAACCATAGTTGTTTTGAATGAATACAAATGACAGATGCGACACAAACACTTGTCCTTGTTGTGTCTGTTTTGGTGGTCAGCTGAGGAACAAGCTCAACCAGGATCAGAACTCAAAGTTGCAGCAGCAGAGGGAGAGCCTGAACAAGCGCAACATGGAGGTGGCTGCTATGGACAAACGAATTACTGAGCTCCGAGATCGATTATGGAAGAAGAAGGCAGCCCTGCAGCAGAAGGAGAACTTGCCTGTGAGTGTTACCACACTATTACCGCATGAAAACATTGACATGGCCTTAATTGTTACTGTGTTACTGTGACTTACAACGTTCATATCTGCTGACTGGTAGAAATGCTTTTGATCAGAACTCCCCCTAGTGGCCTCATAATAAGGGCTGTTTGTGTGTCTCTTTACCTCTGGAAGCCTCAGATCCCAAGGCATTCAGAGCTCAGCCATGCCAAAGTAAGACCTCTTAAACTCGCTGTCCTCTGTGTGGGAAAACCAGATGACCCGCTCACTTGAAGGAATCGATTCCTGTCCGCCTTTTTCTACCCTTTCCTTTTAATCTTCTTTCTCATCCGATGGGGATGGATCGTTGTACCGATCATATAACAGAGTTGCGTCTGAGTGTACACTTCCACCCCTTCACTCAGCTGTTTTCAGTCTCATTTGGCAGAAACAAGTCCTGAAGATGAGAGAGGAGTAATGAGTGCTGACTGACATCACAGGCAAGCAGGAATGTCAGTGGAGATGTTATTGTTACTGGCTGCACTCCTCACAGACCCAAGGTGGAATAACCGGTTTTCTTAATGGCTAACAACCAACTTACCAAAAACGTTATTGAACAAAAAAACTAACACATTCAATGCTAAAAACATATTACAAGATTCAACACAGGAGAAATCATTTGGCAGAACAGTCGTATCTCTGAGGGTGTTTTGGTTCTGATCTCGCTGCGTGGTGTCTCTCTGCTCCTCTCTCCCCTTTGCAGGAGTTGTTTTGTGAAAAGGTTGCCATGGGACTGTAAATAAAAGTCAACAGACTCGTGGATGAAACACACTGGGAAGAAGAAAAATTAACATGTTCTTTGCCCAGTAAATGCTTGTGTAGGTAGATCAAGGATGTGAGGGTGGCCAAAAATAAAACACAATCATCTTGATGGATGATTTAATGTTTTCACCTTCTTAAATTGCATGAGTCATTTTACTCTGTCCTCTATGCAGTTCTCTAATTATGTTTTTCTAATCAGGTCCACTTCCTTTCAGATGTAATTAGGGTGTTTTATTGGCTTTCAGCATTACCTTTCTCTCTTTCAACCCAATTAAAATTCAACTAATTAACCACAAAAACATATTTTTCATTTCAATGAATGCTGATTTAGAACTTTGGGGTTTTTTTTTCAGTTTTGTGGCTACACAAAATACACTCATGAGTGTTTAGCATGCAATGTTTACTGAGCAAATGCAGTGTAGAACATCTAAAGTGGTATATAAGTTGGATCATAAATAATAAATGTTCGAAAACACTTTTAACATATCCCTCTGAAACTCTGCTACAAGCATTTTAGATAATAAGCAACTTGCGACCTACTTTAGGGCACCAGGATTATTATTGATTTGACACGTGATAAAGTAAGAACAGGACATGGAAAGGTTTTTGGTGCGTGTCTGTGTGTGTGTGTGTATGTGTGTGTATCTGAATGTGTTTCAAAGATGAAGGCCTGAATAGGCCCTAGTGAGGAGGTGATTTACCCATACCCTGCTTAGAATCATAATGAGTGAGTCTTTTTCACACCAGCACAAAGACACACTCCATACAAGCTGCACTCTCCTCCAACCAAACAGCAAGCATCTGGCTGACATCACCCAACAAACACGTAATAACCACACTGACTGAAGAAAGAGGTAGTCTGAGAGCTGCCAGCCGAGAGTCATCCTGCACGCCCCATCTTAGTCACATTTTTCAGGAAACACTGAGACGAGCGAATACTAGATTGGAAAGGGGATTATTTGGTCTTTTGAACTCCTGTTGCATGTTTGTGCTTTTGTTTTCTCAAGAATGGCTATCCTGGTAAAGAGAGGGCTACAAAAGACACTCATCTTCAGGTAACTAAACTAGTATTGGAGCTGTACATGTATCTGTTTGCTTTTTAATCTTTTAAGTATAAATTGGCACATCTGATTCAGTTTGTTTTTCCTTTTTTCTCTTTTGGACTCTTACTGGACAAAGTGTACCATGTTCATTTTGTTTTAAATGGACAGTTTGTGTTATTGTCACTGCCTGTAAAGTGACTCTTGTCTAAGCATTAGGTTATGAGAACTTTGTTTGGAAGTAAAATTTATTCAGGCTATTTGCTAGGTTTGGAAAGCATTAAAACCATGTAATTATTTTATAAGATGCTGCATCTATAGTGAAGGTATTGGGCTCTGAGGTTTTAATAATTAAAACTCAAGTTAAACAATGCATTTAAGATGATGTACTGTCTGTGGGTTTTACATCAACTGCATGTTTGTGGGAACATGTTTTATAGAAAACATGAAATTATAAGAGGGTGTAAATATTTGATATACCTTAAATTACGAACTGTATTTCATGTGCTTTCTAGAAGCAATTTAGTTTTTTCAGTAGCTTCAAAGCAGTGATTGTTAAGAAGGAAGTGACTAAATGTCAGTGCCAGTAGTTTAAGGTTAGGGCTCAGATCATGAGCATTTTACTTCAAAGAAAAATCCCTGATTGTTGTTGAGTGTTTTTTTCAAAACAACTTTAAAATAGCTTCCTGAGTGTCTTACTGAAATGATCATTGTTCCAGCACCACCCACAGGTCAACAAAATTAAGACGACCACCTTGCAAAACTTTCAACATTTCCATAATCACCAGAATAAATCCTTTTTATTTGGGTTAAAACCGTAGCCTGCTCTTGTGCAACTCACAGGTCAAACTTCACATTGAACCCAACTTCCCATTGGAAGGACCATTAATGTTACTTTCCCATTTTATTGGGCATCATATTTTTTGGTTTTATTAAGTAATGACCATTACAGCCTCAGTCTTAATCATGTCAGCATGCTTTCTGATACTCATCACACTCTCAGCAGTCTCCGTTTAAGATTTTGGTTAACATTTTGTCATCTATGTGTTGATTCATCTGAATAGTGTGTCCTCTCTCCTTGCTGTCTTCTTCAAATTACTCCCACTGACCTTTGCCGTTCTCTTCTACCCTTTCACTGTACAGCTGCCTTCTGATGGCCAAGCCGGACAACAGACAGGTCCGTCTCGTGTGGCAGCGGTCGGCCCATACATCCAGTCGTCCACTATGCCCCGGGGCCCAGTGAGACACGATCTGCTTGTAAAACCAGCCTACCCTGACGGCACTGCCACCCTACCAACCCACGACCTCCAGAGCAAGGCCGGGATAGGTGAGAAACCCTGGACAACACGCTGACTGCAGCCTCAACCCCAAACTCAAATCTTTTCTTTCCAGACTACGACTGAGATCTCTGACTTACCTGCAGGCCTTCACTTTGTCCCTTCTGTTGATTCAAAACTAAGGAGTCCACAGCTGCTAGAAGCTCTCAACTACTTTTTTGTGTGTGTCATCATTCTGTGTGGTACTGTGTGGCTTTCTAATTCAAGTGTGACAACACTGTCCTGCCTCCAGCAGGAGCAGAGGAGTCTGGGACAGCTGCTGATTGCGATGTCGCTTTGAGCTCAGAAGGTAGCTGGTTACCTCCTGGATGGTGTGTTGTGACCTAGCTTTGCTGACCCTGAACATCTTTTCTTTTTTTTTTTTTTTTTTTTCACTTGACGTTTTTTAAACATAAGGTTTGCAGTGAGTGAAGCAGTTGTTGAACCAGTGTTGTTATTGCTATGGAGTGTCTTTCTTTGTGCCTCTCTTGATACAAGCTCCCACTTCACTGGCTTTAGGTGTGTGTGGAAATGAGAAGATATTTGAAATAGTGCTATACTCTGGATGAGCATGACCACAGTGTAGTCATTCTGCTCTGCTTTCAATGTTTAGCAGTGGTCTGATATTGACAGACAAAGTTCTTGTAGTAAATTTGCATTTATTTACAAAGGAAGTATTACAGCAATATTTTCAGATCACTTTTTATGAAACTGCTAACTTCTGTATAATCCAGATTCAAACCCAGATTTTGAATGCACACAGAGTGCCAACTCTGAAAGTTAGTTTTTACAGTTTCTCTTCAAAAATAAAGACCAAATGAAGTGAAGTGTAGCTTTGTTTTATATTGTATGATAAAGTCAAGAGGCGGTACAGAGTAACATTAAGTGGCAATTGCAGCCCCTCCGTGCAGACTGCAGTGGCATGTGTGGAGGTACAAATCTGTCCAAATCAGTGTCTGATCCAAGCAACATTTTAAAGCTGTCCTTTTTTGTCATCCACTACACAGAAAATCTTTCTCATGTGCTCCATCTCTGTTTTGTTCTCTCTGGATGGTGGGCCAGCAATGTGCTTCATGTCATTAAAATTGAATGATCCAGCACCAAAATTAGTCATTACAAATCAACAGCAGAAGGGAGCCCTCCTCCCTCGTTCCCTCTCTAACCCCCTCATCATCCCATGTTTTCCTATTTGAAGCAGTTCCATACACAGGAACTAGAAGTAACAGGTTTTCCCCCAGTCTGTCATGTTGTTGCATGCAATTATTTCTGCATGTTGAGTTGATTTGCAGTATGGAAAGAAGAGAGATAGGGATGGGCGGGGATGCAGAAGAAGCTGCTGTTACTATACACCCATTCCCAGTTCCTCTGGAGCAGGGACGTTGTATGTAGTGTCATGCAGGCTCTAAGGGGTGATGCTGGTCTCTACATGACCCCTCAAGGGGGCCCTTGCTTGGGCCCAACCAACATTATGTGGAGAGCTAAGGGAGATCTGGAGCTTTGAGGCTACTTTGTTTTTCTTTTCTTTCGAATGCATCTTCCTCAGAAGCCATGTTCTTGCTTAAGCCTCTGAAAGAGCTGCGGGCTAAGAGAAAAGGTACACACTTGTGTTTGTGTGTGTGCACGTATGTGCGTCTTAATGGCTTTATTTACATGTGCTCTTTTTATATGAAAGTGATCTTCACTGGAAGAGATAAAAAATATATATTTTTTATCATTTCCTGGCTGGATCTTCAGTCCTGTTTGCTTGTTTTGCTGCTGTTTGTGAAAGCGTGCTTGTTGAGCTTTCTCCTCGGTTCTTTTTCTGCAGCTCTAAGTGGGTCAGTTGGAACAAACACATAACCTTCACTTGAACTGACATTCTGTGTGGATTGTGACATCTCAGTCCGGTCTTGTCTGCAAAATGTGTTTTTGTTGATGTAAAAATGTGTAAAACCTCTGAACCCCCTGATGAAAGACATCATGTTTTTATTAGCTTTGATGTGGTGCCGATCTTGGTAGTTACAAGAGCCTTATATTTTTCTGACTCGTCAGACAGTGGACATCTACAGACATGTATGGCCACAGTCTGGGTCTTAGTACACCAACCCCCCAAAAAATGATGAGGATAATTTTTTATTTTAACCTAGATAGGTAATGACTAAAGTTAGTTCCCACTGTGTGTGTTGATGCTTTGTCCTTATTTTTTCTATATAAAACTCTTTGCTCTCATTTAAACACTCCCTGCCTTTTTTGCCATCTTTCCTCCATCCCCCATTTTCTTTGCCCTAGGCCTTCAGCCTGGGAAGCTGGCAGACTGGAGCTCTTCAGGTCCAGAGTCCAACACCAACGGTCATGGTCCATCTTCAACACTGCCACGAATGACCTCTCACTCCAACTCAAACTCTGAACAAGGTAAGAGACATACACACATACAACCACTATGTGCACATATAGCATTTTTACAGAATCCCTTCCTGTTGCTCTTCAACTGTTGATGAAGCAGAACAAAAGCTTCCAGAGGGGCTTTTGTTCTGTCTTTTTATAGGATCAACATGTGACAAAACTGATTTCTGCCTCTCCATGTATTCTGTGTTTAGATGAGTCAGAACTGAAGAGGGACAGGAAGGTGCGTCCATTTTCCATGTTTGAGCCAACAGAGGTTCCAGCTGCCTCCCTCCGCAAAAACCAGAGCAGTGATGACCTGGTCAGGGATGCTCAGGTGAGAGAGACCGTAAACACCCATTACGTCGTCAGATGCACAAAATCTCTTTACCTGCAAAAATACTGGTAGCATCTAATTTTCTATCTCTCTTTTCTCTTGACTCCCCAGTCTGCTCCTAAGGCTCCAGTCAAGGTGCCTCCTCCCGTCCCCACTAAACCAAAAGGCCCTGGCGTGGTGCCCTATGGCAAACCAGGCCTCAACACAGGCACCTTCCCTAAAGCCAAACCCCACAGTCAGCAGCCACAAGCTGCCCAGGGCCGCAGCCCTCTCCCACCCTCACAGAGCCAGACACTCCCCCTGCCCTCCAAGCAGGACACTCCACCTGCAGCTACGGTACGGCCCTTCACCCCAGAGCTGCCTTCCTCCAAAGACGCCAACCTGAGTAAACCACAGACCTTAGCAGCCAGCTCCATTTACTCCATGTACACACAGCAGCCTGGCTCAGGGAAGCCGTTTCAGCCTGGTATACAGGGCGCTCTCAACAGGGCGCAAACCCGTACCAATGGATTTGTCAGTGGTAAGAATATTTCTTGGTCACTTTTTAGATGTCTTGTTGTTGAGGTGACACAGATGATTGAGGTTAGGTTCCTACATAGTGGATGCTACAGTAAAGTCTATCTGCTCATATACACGTTCTTTCTCAAACCTACTGCTTACTCAATCCTACTGCTTACTCTTACCATACATCTGTTAGCATGTTGTGTTTTTTGTAACACAGTGCAGTTAGATACTTGTAGAAAAAAGGAGGTTACACCTTAACATGAATCCACTGTAATGCACAAAAACTATATAATATCAGTGTCAGCCTGTGTCTGTTTGAGTGGAATGAACATGGAAGCTGAGGACTAATACTGGAGTAAAAAAAAAAAGTATATATATGCCTCTATTAGATGTAAACAAGGGTAAAGAAAAGCAGCATTGAGGTATATTCATGGTGAAGTAAAGCTGCTGCAGTTCAGCTTTCTCAACAAGAATGAATTCACACGTCACTGACCAGAGGAGCGGCTCGAGAGGCTAAGCCATCTGTTACATCTCCCCTATATAAACATAGTCACATGCAACTGTACCTGCTGTTTCTGACTTGAATGGTGGAAATGAAATCTTTTTTTCTCTGGTGCTGAATCATTTTCTCTTGTCACACACACATGCTTTATCAGAGCAATATATTTTATATACGAGGAGATAAACCCCTTTCTATTGCATTAGAGACCCAAGGTGTTCAGCGCTTAACATTTCATACCATACATTCAAAGATAAATCACCAGAAAAATATTTCCATGTCCATATCTGATATTCTGGGGAATATTTTTGTAGAGTATTCACTTCAAGAAATCCTTTAAATTTGAAAAATGTTTTCTAGCAGCTGGTTTAAAAATAGGTAGAAACAGGATTTTCTTACAGCCATAACTAATACAGCTCTCTGAGGCTGGTGAAGGCAGGTTAAATACAAAAGCTAATGCTTGATTACCATAATGATTTTCATTTTATCATCTGGTGGTAAAGGCTGCTGTAATGTGGCTTCATTTTCTGATTATCACAGTGTGATACTTGGTGTTTTTGTCCTGCTTAATTTGCTGTGCATATTTTACAAATCTATTTACTGTACTGACAAGTTACAAAATGCACGAAGCAGCAGCAGGGAGCAGGGTGTGAAATTAGGCCAAGAAAGCAACATGTAACGCAACAAAGTATGTCTGTGGACACTACAGGTTTAACACTTGTTTCCTGTCTTTGGATGTAGTGTACGGTAAACCAGTGATCCCCGGTGGAGGCTCCCAACACCCAGAGAACCCGTACCTGGAGCGCCGCTCACCTGCCCCAGAATCTGAAATTGACCACGGTGGATCCAACTATGTGGGTCCGAGCCCGACTGAAGGCCCCCAGCCAGAAACGGAGCGCATCCCCCGGCCTCTCAGTCCTACCAAGTTGCTTCCCTTCATTTCCAACCCTTATAGGCATCAGAGTGATGGTGATCTAGAAGCCCTGAGAAAGAAACTCTACAATGCCCCAAGGCCCCTGAAGAAACGCAGCTCCATCACTGAACCAGAGGGTCCTGCAGGGCCCAACATTCAGAAGCTGCTTTATCAGAAGACCACACTGGCAGCTATGGAGACTGTGACCACACCAACTACTCCAACATACGCTGGAGAAGCAGAGAAGGCAGCAGATGGATCTGTGGGTCCACATGGTCAAATTAGCACAGAAAACCACTCATCAGAGACAGGACAGACTCCAGAAGGGGGACAGCTCCCATCTCAAATCACAGGCACTAATGTCCCAGTTCCAGCCTCTGCTGAACAGACCAAACCACCTTCAGCTTTCCCAGAGAATGAGGACATTATCCCCCCTCCTCCACCGTCCCAC
>OOFC01008399.1:1600-26212 GCA_900323345.1 Pseudochromis fuscus
GTACCTCCGTGTAAAGACATGCAGGGGTACGAAGCTTTCATCAGGTCTTTCAGCAGACCATCTGCATGCTCCTGTTTGTCCACAAAGATGATAACAGATCCCTTCTCCTGGTAGTGACCCAGGATCTCGAGCAGCTTCAGGAACTTCTTGTCTTCATCAATCACCAACTGCAGAAAGAAAACAAAGACAGAGAAACAACAACAGATGAGGGATCTGACTTCTAGTAGGTTAGTGTACTAGAGTCTATCTCACTGGATAAATGTGCCCTTAAAATTATTTCTTTTCAAAGCGAGAGATATAACAGAGGATTTACCACATGTTGTTCCACATCAGAGCAGACGACGCTGCGACCTCCCACCTGGACCTCAATGGGTTTCGCCAGGATCCTACGAGCCAGAGCCTCCATAGCTCTGGGGAAGGTGGCCGAGAACATGACCGTCTGACGGTCTGGACGCACGTTGTCCACAATACGCATGACCTGGTGGAGGAAGCAGATAACACCAGACAGTCAGTGAATCATTTGTCGAGTTAATGGACTCATTTTCTGACACCAAGTTTCTGTTTTGTCAAATGGCATCAGAAAACTGGAACAAAAATACTTTAAATTCTAAAACTGTGCTAGAGGTTTCTCCCCTAAAATTGGTGCAATTACATATCTAAATTAGTTGCAGCTAGTTTCTAATGTAAGTTAATGTATAAACCCAGGTGACACCCACCTGTGGCTCGAAGCCCATGTCAAACATCCTGTCTGCTTCATCCAACACCACATACGTGACCCTGCGCAGGTTGGTTACCCGACCTACACATTAAGGAAGAGGAGCAAGAGGAAACCAGTTTATTTCATGAAAAAAAATCAAGCCGTTAAACTCATCCTGCCTTCTCCAAAAACACATAAAACTAATCTCACAAACACAGAAAACCTCTCTCAGCATTCAGCTATTTGACATTACTTCATAAATTAAAGCATCCACTTTTTCTAGGCCAGGGTTTTATTGTAAACTGTTTCATTTCTTTGCTTGTCTCAGCTCTTGCGTACCATCTCAGGGGCATGAGGGACCTGTAAAAGTCAGAAAACAGCTTCAAGATACAAAACAAGAGATGGAGCCCCATCAAGCATTATCTGACCGAGCGCCTGTTCACCTACAAGGGAAACATATTAGAGATTACCTCGCATGTGTGGAAACAATAAAAAAAATAAATTAAAAAACCTTCTATGATAATAGCTGCTCAAGATAAACTTACATTATACACAGTGAGAGGATCAGCAAACGTAACAACACATTTCCAGTATTTCTTTTCACATTTTTATGTAATGACTCTGGCTGCACAGGGCTCTACGATTACAATTACTCCCAGGAGCCACAAGAGCTCCAAATAAAAAGTAATTAGCGAAAGAGAGAAAATATTACAGATGTATGTCGTGTGAGAATTACTGGGACATTTCTTTATGTGGTTTGAATATTAAAAGCAACAATGCAGAACCCCGGGTGAGCATTCAGGCTAAAGCCATAAGCTACAATAAATTACAGATCTTTATCAAACATTACGATCGTTCCTGGCTTGCAGACTGAGGAACCGTGGAGGCAGCACCAGGTCCACCTACCTGTTCTCTCCCTGATCTTCAGGAAACACATCACTGTCTTGTAGATATGACTGATTCCAAAAGTGGTCAAATAACGTCAACAGTTTAGTAAGTGGTACTGATTTGGTTCATTATGTACTTTAACATACTGAAAAATGCAATCCATGCAAAGTGATTTAAAAAAAAAAAATTAAAGTACTTCTTTGCATTTACATCCTATCAGAAAAAAAATAACTAGGTGTACAAACTCACCGCTGTTGGCCCCCAACATGTCAATCATTCTTCCTGGTGTGCACACGATGATCTCAGCTCCTCTCTTCAGCTCAGCAATCTACAATCCAACAACAGACAATGTAATATAACATCATCAATTATTACTTTCAGTCTACATTCATCGTTTATTCCACCCCCTCCAGATGTCGTTTGAGGGATTGGATCTCGATGCGTTTTGGTGGTCAGTTACACTTGTCTCTAGTGCTGTCCACTTGTGATCTGATCACCCAAGATGCAACTCAAAATCAAGTGTAAACAGGGTCTGAGAGACACAGTGCCATCTAACTGTTATTTACACATTAACTTTTTGATGCATTGTGGGAGTTTTTGAAGGATCAACACAAATTCTCTGCTAAAAATTCTGGTAGTTTGTATATATGGTGAATACAGTGCATTAAGAAGCATATACGCTAATGATCAAGTGTACTAGCAGGGTGTAGGTGGATGTTTTGGCAGCACAGAGATTTTATGACTTCGAGACATTCACTTAAAAAAATTATACAATGTTCAGAAGGTCCAGTCTTGGTCAAACATGTATTTGCTTAAAGGATCATGAAGCACTGACACAGTACACAGACTTTTAAAGCCTTTTAGCTAAAGGGGACAGAAAGTCTCAGGACTGTTATCATGGCAGAAGTGATTTGCTCCTGTGTCTCAACATCTGTGGTGTAAATAGAAAGATCAGAGCTGAAAACGTAAGTAGAGAAGAAAAACCTCTTCACAGTTTCATACATCTGCCTTTTCTTCATAAAAAGAATCAATGTGCTGTTTCATTTAACAGGGATAATCTAAGTATAACACAAGGCTTTGAAATCTTGTGCACCACTGTGTCTGTAAGCTAATTATCTCGATCTACCGTTTACCTGTTCACTGATCCCTGTGCCTCCGTAAACACAAACCACCCTGAGTCCCAGCGGCTTCGAGAACTTCTTACACTCCTTTGTGATCTGCAGAGCCAGCTCTCTGGTTGGAGTCATGATTACAGCTGTAATGCAGGGAGGACAACACCATGTCAATAAATGTAAAGTTTTCACACCATTTCAAATGTTCACATTTTCAAAGTTTGCTACCGTTTATTTACCAGAGGCATTAACTTAAGTGCAATTGCCTTTATTGACTCTGAGGACTTAGAAAGATTATAAAAACTGTGGAAGTCTAACAACCAGGGTTGTATAATTTAAAAATATCTTGGTTTGATTTAATATTTGGACTTGAACGAAGACTTAGGAAATCTCTCTGTTAGAGTGATGCTTAAATGAAGCATAAAATCATCAGCTTCTTACAAATGGGTCCCTCAGCCTCCTCCAATGGTCTCTGGTCCATGATGTGTCGGAACATGGGCAGCAGGAAAGCTATTGTTTTTCCACTGCCGGTCTTCGCAATGCCAATGAGATCTCGACCTGACATGATAGCAGGGATGGCCTGGGCCTGGATGGGCGTGGGCTTCTCATAGCTGTGCCTGGGTACATGTGAGAAATAAACATGAACATGATGGAGTGATATCAAGTATCATTTCTAAATTACAACAGGATATTAGGACATAACATGACTGACTTACTTCTTCAGAGCGTTGAGGATCTTCATCGACACCCCGCACTGCACCCAGGTCTTGATGGGTTTGGGACAGCCCTTCCCTTTGACGGTTATACCTTCCAGTTCCAGCCTGAACGCATTCACCTCTGTAATAGATGTTAGATCGGTAGTTAAATATGACAAAGTGTTTTTGAAAACAACAAGACAGTTTCTGTGTGCTGAAAAACAACCAGTATTTGCTCTCTGTAAACCCTGGTAGTGGTAAATTGTAAGTATATACCTGACATTATTATTTATTAATTAAAGAATTAAGTGTTCAGTTCCAAGTTTTTCCACATTAAAAATCTCGGCGTATTGTTCACTGACCGTCTATAGTCATCTTTGCCAACTCAGGCACCTCCACATAGAAGTTTTTGCGGTACGATTCATACTGGATCTTCCCGTGGTCAACGGGCTCCAGGATCTTCCTCTGTTTGGTCTGGAAGCCCGTCAGAGCCGTCTGCAGATCCACCTCCTCCTCCTCTGACGAGTACTGTCAAATACATCAGCCATACTTCAGACAGTTAGCAGATAATACCATCAGAAGAAAGTTGGGGAAAGAATTTCCTTTTAATTATACAACTGACGCAGCTATTAGAAAACACACCTCCATAGCATCCTGGTCGTTCTCCATCAGCTCACCCTTCTTCTTGTGTGTGTGAGGTCCTTTTTTGGTTTTAACAACCGTCACCACTTTGGTTACTGTCATTGCGCCTTTCTGTTTAAGAAGAAGAAAAAAAAAAGACATGCAAATACTTTAAAGATCAAATCTGGTTCAGCACTAGTAAACAAAATGGATGATGAGAACTGACACTGGATAAAAAAAAATAACAATTTGGCAAAACCTGAGAATTCTACTTAATTTAAAATGAAGCAGTGTTTTGTAATCGTACTCACCTTATCGTTTCCCTTCATGCCTCCCATGTTGAACTTCTTCACCTCCTGCTTGACCTCCTCCATGTAAGCATCCAGAGGATCCACGTCATCCTCCTCAGTCTGCTGCTCCATAGGAGTTTCCTTCTCCTTCTCCCCCTCGTCTTTCTTCTCTTCCTTTATCTCCTTCTCTTTCCTCTCACCCTTTCCATCACCATCTTCATCATCATCTGCCTCCATCAGAGCTGAACCATCGTCATCATCATCTGAAATTAAAGATTAATTATGAGGCTGTGCAGAGAAAAAGCTGAAGCCTGCAGCGGTAATGGTGACGAGACAGCTGATAAAACTATGTGACTTAATTCAAAGCTGATTTTAATTGAATGGTTCGATCCAGTTTTAAAATGAAAACAATGTTGTGACAATACAAAAGCAATGCAGGCTGCTTTTAACAGCGCTTCCTCACCATCATCATCCTCCAAGCTCCATTTCTTGCCCTGCTTCATCTCCTCCAGTTCTTTCTTGATCTCTCCAATGTTTTCGATGGCCTTCTTCCTCTGCTCTTCCCTCCACTTCTCCACACGCTCCTTCCTCTTTCTCATCTCCTCCTCCAATTTGTTCTGGTCAAAGTCTTGCTGCACAGACGCAAATGACATCAGATATATTTTGTTTTTACAATGAGGCCATCTTTAAGCAGCAATTCAGCATTCTTTATATAAGTTAATAAAAGCATGAGAAAGGAATATAAGAAAAGCAACAAAAGGAAAGTGAGAAGTACCAAGAACTGAATATATAGAACTTACATCCTCAACCTTCTCATCTTCTTTCTCCTCTTTAACCTTTTTCTTGTCAGAAACAGGATCAATGCTGTCTTTTTCTTTGCTCCTAGCCCTGAAGAGAGGATTTAAAAAACAATAAGAGAAACTGTAAAATCTGCTTAAACACAGCAAGGAAAGAAAAGTGACTATCACAAACCAATGGAAAGCTTAGTTAGATTTCTTTGGATAAAATCTACTTTAAAAGCTTTATCTACAAACACTAAACTACTTAAAAGTGGTGCTATACTATACTATATGTCAACATGCACAGAGCTGTTTTCGACATAAATCAGTTAACATTAACTTATTATCACCCGGTGTGCTGGGCTGTTCTTCTGAAATACATCAGCCCTAGAATTATGTTTTCAGTTATGCTTCAAAAAAGCCTCACTTTTCATCAGTTTTTCTGCTCTTGCTGGCGCTTCCAGAACGAGACCTCCGGGCTCGGCTTCTGCTCCCCGACCTCCTCCTGTCACGACTTCTGGATCTCCTCCTTTCTCTGCTTCTGGAGCGCCTGGAAGGCAAAGGCAAACATATTACAAGTTAACACAACAGACAGCATGGAAGAATAGCAATCTGGCCAAGTTTATAATCATATCTGGATCCACATGACCTGAGATCTCTATCAAGTACTGTTTGGCTGTAAATACAAAGGGACCTGCTTGCAGCTAGTTTATGTAAAGAACTGCACACCTGTGGTTACCCAAAGTGTAAACAGCTGCAGTTTGCTTCATTAAAACTCAGGTGGAGTCAACATGAAGCAATGTACAACCCACCTGGCGCGTTTTCTGTCTCTGGACCGGGATATGCGGCGGTCCCGGCTCCGTGACCTCTCTCTCCTGCTCCGGTCTCGGTCGTCTTTCTTGGAGCGTTTGTCCGGGGAGCGACTCTTGGATCGGCTGCCTGACCGTCCCCGAGACGCTGAGCGTTTCCTGTAATGTCTGGAGGTTCAAGAGCAGAATAATCACGGTTGAATGGAGAAAAAACTTTAAAGGGTATTTAGGTTTTTAATTTATTCTTTACAACTACGCAAATCAACTGCTGGCTAATATGCATTAACACCCTCGTTAGCTAGCATGTTGATGTTAGCCGTTGAAATCAGAACAGTTTATCAATAACAGGACTTAGTCACGTTCGGCTCAGGCGAGAATAAAAGCATCAAATTAACATAAATATGTAAACATACCTCGACTCACGTCCCATTGCGGCTCCACGAAGTAGGTTTCTTAAAAGTCCAGTTACTTCGCGGGTAATAACGAGTCCTGTGCGTGGACGGTTGTTTGTGTCGTCGAACCTCCACGTCATAATCCTGCGACAGGTCAATGCTAAAACTGGTAGAGTGAACTATGTAGTGCGTCCCCAGCGGTGGGAGGTAAGCGGTACTTGACTCTACCGACATTCATACAACAATAGAAACAGAGACAAATCAAAACTATTTTATCTATTTTTTTTTTAAATTATCCTATTTGTGTCACTTTTACAGGTATATGGTGTTTATTGTGAATCTGTGCTGCAGAAACACTCTCATTTCTCTTCAAATTCATAGTGTTTTCCAAATTTTTAATGCAATTTTGTATTGTATCTACTCAATCTCTATTTCACTTCAAGTTCTTACCTAAACCAATAAAAAAACAAGTGTCAAAACAGATCATGTCACACAAGTAGTATTTATTTGGTACGAATTGTCTGGTTATTCATTGCTGTATATGCTTTGAAGCAGAGACTGATTACATCACATCGACACTAAAATTGTTACCGAAGTTCAAATATATAAGATACTGTAAGAGCCATTAGAAACAGTTTTTCTGTAAATTTATATTATCAAAAACAATCAAGTAGGTCAGACAAGTTGTAGGATAAATCACACCAATTCATTTACATAAAAAAACATTCACATTAATAAATTAATTTGGATGAAAAAAAATATGAAGCATAGACATGACAGCACAGAAGTAGAGTTCACTGTATAATAAAGTTTGTATGGATGAGGCATGGACAAAGCAAAGCGGGGGTCACCAGAATTACTCAACACAGAGACGCGTACAAACTGCCTCGCACACAAAAACTGCAGCGATAGTACGTTCCAGTAAAACCCAAAACATTCTCGAACACAAGTTCACTGCGACTTGAAGCTCACAGCCGTGCAAAATAATACACTCCACATTGGAGGACTAAATGCTTCTTCGGATTCACCGAGGAGAAAACATGTAGGTGGACCCTTTCTGAACACTGGGTGACAGAGCACAACAGAAGATAGAAGGTAAAGCACTGCCTGCCTATGAGGAAAATCTCATCACAACACTAACACAAATTATTCAAATCTACCAATTAAAAGGAGAGTTCAAGTTCTTAAGACAGACCTGATGAATGTTGCTCTATCAAAACAAGCTGCATTGAAGGATGGAGAATTTATTGTTGAAGAAGAAAGATTAAAAAAACCTTCATAAATACTCAAATGATCTTTCTAATCTCTAACTATCTGAAGGCTAGAGGGATATGTATGTAAACGTTTCTCATTTCTTCTCATTTATTTAATTCATCCAGAGTAGTTCTGTCCCCTCAGGCCTCCTGTACTACCTCTATTGAAGATATTAACACTACTGATCAGCACTTTCTCCTGTAATTAGATCATTTGTGTGCTAAAATGTTATCTATCTCCTGGCCTTTTCCCACATTTTACTACCACTTGTTCTCAATAGAATAATTTAACATGATCATGCAGCCATGTTGGAGGCCTCTGTGTCATAGTTCTGCACACCTCCACCTCCAGGATCTCTGAGATTAATCACAGACTTCACAGAAAAAGAACTAATACAAAGATTTAACCCAGAAACCTGAGAATAAAGTCAGAAAAGCAAAATGTCTCGATTGTTCAAATAGTCCTACACTTTAGGTTAAAGGGAAGTTTACATTGGACCTCCAGGATGGTTACAATTATTGGCACAACTGCAACGTCTCTATGTGGCTTGAGGTGCAGACATCGCAGCCAATCGGCAGCGAGGATGCTAGACTCGCTGTGTGTGAGGGGAAAGTGAAAGCACCTGCTTCTGTCAGTTCCAGTGAAACTCTGTGAGGATCAAGAGCCTGAATAAACCTCTTTTCTCCAGAGTTGCAAAGCTGAATTCATAAATAAACATACAGCTCAACTAGCCTAGTTAGTCTGGCTGATGCTACTTCAGACATTATAAAGTTATTTTGAGCAGAAGTTGTAAAACATCACTTTGAGTTATTGATTCCAAGCAACAGAACAATTTGAATTTTCAATTTACCAGCTGCTGAATAATATTTATCTACTCACATTAGTGGTCGGCTGTAGTTACAGGTGCGCCATTGTCAACTTTTAATCATGAGGAGGCTGAGAAAAGGATGTGAAACACTGCCTGAGTCTGGTGTTAGGCTTCTCTCTCTGATATTTAGTTTTTCCACAACGTTCCTGACAGCGTGTGGTACTAGAAGATTTCATTACATTAAACGTGGTTGAATAATTTAATGTCATTTCCCATAAAATTGTCAGTATCAGAAATATGTCCCAGCCCTTAAATGGACTCCAGTGTTTCTGTGGCTGCTCAGTGTTGAAGTCAGACTGGTAATACCTGGACTGTTGTCCAACATTTCCCACATGTTGTGATAAATCAAATGACAAATGAAGATCCCTCGGTAAAACAAATGACGGTACATTCTTCACACACACAAAACACAAACTGTCCTTCTGTTTTTCAGCTTCTGTCCAGAGCAAAAATCTCCAGGTGGTCTGTAACAAACACTGTGGTCACATTGAGTTTAGCATTAACAGAATCCTGAAGAGCTGTAACAATGAGCGCTCGTCCAGGTGGCGGCGTGCAACCCTGATCATAAGGCAGCAGGGATTCGTTTCCAGACTGTCAACAAAAAAAACAAAAAATAGACGAGCACCAGAGGGCGCAAATAAGCATGCCTTGTTGCTATGGGAGACAAAGGGTAGGGATGACAGACAGGGGGCGGGGATACTGAGGCCCTGCTCGTCCATCACGGTGTCTCTGAGCCGAAAAGCACCAGGATCTCGTGTGAGAGGATGAAGGTGAAGAAGTAGACGCAGAGGTCGGCGAAGACGTCTCCCATTCTCCTGTAGGTGTCCATGGAGCGGTTGATGACCTCAGCGGGGATCCCGGACAGCAGCAGGGCAGCAGTTAGCACAGTGGTCTGGGTCTTCTTCTCCACCTGGAGAAACAGGAGGACGTGTCACACATTACATGCAGCTAATGACAGTGACTTCCTGGTATCTCAGACTGCAGCTGAGAAAGTGTTTGCATTCCCCCAGTGCTGATTTATGCATATTCAATACGTACCTAGGAACAAGCACTGGTTTCTTGTAGGGCCGATTAGATTTATTATATATTGCATTATATATGATATCATAAATTTATATCTACCCTATGTGCTATAGACAAACGAACAATCTCCACTTAATTTAGCATCAGTTTGAAAGCAAAAACACATTTTTTTTTGCATATTTGTAAATACATTCAGGCATCAAGGCGTTAAATATTCAACATCATTATATTTGCATTAATAACTTAACATCTTTATTACTACCATTTATATAGTTTATCATGGCCATGTTACACTTCATGTCTGCTGAACTTTTTAATGAGATTCACAGTGGGTGTTGCCAGCAGGGGGATGATTGCGGTAGCTAAAATTGGGCTGTCAGTCACAGCATAGTCATAGTTTTGATGTTGAGAGTTTTGTGAGAAACTGTGCACCAACATAATTACAACAAAACCACATTCAATCTTGATCAGAGTTATGCAGCTCTCCGCACAACATGAAGCTGTTTCAATCCTTACATGATCTGTATGACAGGAATACAAAAATACTTTCTGCGGCTAATATACACTCTGTGCGTTTAGTCCAATGAGAAACCTAAAAATATCTAGAGCAAACTCACCTTTGGAAAGTATTTGGACAATCCCATGTAGGCCAGTTCAAGGGTCAGAAATGGAGCAAATATTGACTAGAATGAAGAAGCAGAAAAAAAGTCACACCACCACAACATGTAGCGTTAACCCCAACTGTGTCAAAAATCTTCTGCATTCATTTTACTGTGCATCTTTCATTTTTACGTGCTGTCACGAACACCTGTACATAAACAAACAAGGGATTTTTACACTTCTTTGTTTATCATGTAAAGTAACTGATGTCAGAGTTTAACAGCAAGTCAGCTCACCAGATACTTGCAGACAAAAACCCTGACGAAAACAGCGAGGAGGATGCTGCCGAGGAGCCTGAAGATCCTGAAGGGATCAAACTCCTCTGAGTCAGACCCTCCATCCTGGGCTGGCTTCTCATTGGCCAGCTGACCCCGAAGCTTCATAGCGTCGTCAAAACGAGACAGGTACTTCTGGAGACCCCGCCGCGGGGAGCCGCTGATGTCATCTGAAGCCCGCTCCCCTCTCGGCCTCTGTCGGACCCCCCCAATATCGTCTTCCAGAGATCCTCCGTGCGTCTCGCCACAGTCTGGCAGGGGCGAACCCCTCCTCTCTGGGGTGGCGCTGTGGGAGCGGTGCCCAGAAGCTTCTGGCAGGAAGGGGGATGCTCTTGGGGAAGATGAGGATGAGGACCAGGGCTCTGTCCTGTCGAGATCGAGGTGGAAGCGGGGCTCTGTAGGACGCCGGGACGCTCCTGGTGAGGAGAAGACAACAACCGGGACATCACATTTAAATAGTGCAATAGTGACAGAGAAACAGTAGAGAGCAGTAACACCACTGTGTCAAGGAGCTGGTGAAAAACAGGAAAGAGGCACTAAATACAAACTGCAAACAGTAAATTTTTTTAGCTTTTTTGGTATAATTAATTTCTTTGTCACATCTTAATGTATTTAGTTGATGATCTACACACACATACAGGATGATAATGTCTATAATTTAAACCACTCTGGTGGCAATCAGACACAGATTATGCCTTGGCAGAGTTTCTGCTCTGAGTGCTTTCTTGTTTATTTTTTTTTTTTTAAATTACAACCTTATGTGGTTCTAATTTTAATGACTAAACAAATAATATTCATGATGAAAAAAACTAGAGTATTTGCGGCAAATGTAAATTTGACAATATCCACGGTATGTTACCTCAGTTTACAAACAACAAGCTGTTTGTGACCGGACACACAGACTCAAAGCCTCTGCTGAGTTGTGGCATTATTTTGAATTTCAATCCACCTAGAGATAACACAAGGTGGCTTCAAAAATATTAATAGTGGCACATTTAATACCTTTGTAGCAATATGACAAGTACAGTGCTGTACAAGTCCACGCTGAAAATAACTTGCCAGGATAATATAACCATAACCACTGCACCATTCACCAGCAAAGCAGCATTCTGGGCATACCTCACTTAATCACAGCCTTGTCAAAAACCTGCTCCAATCTTCGAGAGATTAAATCATGGGAGACCGAGACGCACAAGATGAGTCAGCTGATGATCACTGCTGCATAAAATATTGGTAGGGGAGAACTGTGACCTCATTTTGATCATGAATGTCCGGGTGGGATGATGGATGTACTGTAAACATACCTTTTATAGACCTTTCTATTGTTTCCTTGCAGCTTATGATATGTTTGATAATTTCCACTTGGGTAAAATCTATTAAAGGTTATAACAACCAACCTGTTTCTTTACAATGTGGATGTTAGTTTAAATCTGAAGACTGGAAAAGAGTAACACACTTGAATTACACATACTTGTACTGAGCTTAACTGTTAAGATGATAATATAGAGCTTTTACTTATTTAAATGATAAAACAGCAGCAGTAGGTGAGGCAGGTGACAGTCTCCACGATGTGTTTGAATAGAAAAGACTCGGCCAGCAGCTCTGCAGTGGAAACTACATCAGTTCTCGCTGCATACCGTTGTTTTCAGACTCGTTTTTAGCGAAGCCCACGATCCTGTTCATCCTGTCCTCTGAATTCATGAGCAGCTTTCTCCTCCGGATCTCCGCTCTCCTTTGCGCCGCCGACAGAGAGCCCGTCTTCTCCTCGCTGGCCTCGCCGGACTCCATGTCGACGAATGAAATAAATTAGCGTTCACCACACACAGTATATTCACAGTATATTCACAGCACATTAATACCAGCGCAAAAACAGCTCACTGGCGACAACACAAAAGCCTCAAATCACTGAATAACACCGTAAACATAACGGCAATGGACCGAGCGTCGTCTGCACACAGGACGCGCGGTGATGACGTCACCACCGAGGATGACGAAGTAATTTTACTTGTTTTTTTTTTTTTTTTATCCCTCGCCGCTGCCTGACAGGGAACAGAGCGCGTCACCTGGTTGAACGCTTTTAATTGTTATAATGAAATTAAAAGTAACAGTTTACTAACATTTGAAGTAAAATATAATTTTAAATTTTGACGCAGAGGCTGAGAATTGAATCCAGGAATTATGCACTTTTTTCTTATTTGTTAGTTTTTCACTACATGTAAACTGGATTTCTGTTGATTGACTAATGGCTTAATTTGTTTAAATCACATTCTGATTTCTTCAAACCATCAAGAACATTTTTTCACTAAAAGCCCAGTGAGATCCAATAAATAAGTAGGATTTTAAATATCCTAAGTTATGTGAATGAATGCAATATCCAACACTATCATATTACTATTATCAATATTAGTACTCCTACACTTATGATCATATTAAGTCTTTGATTTTATTGATATTTCCTGTTCTAGAACTGTGTGTTGAGCAAAAAACAAAAACATTGAAAAGCAAAGAAATCAAATTAAAGTGGAAAGAGTAAAGAACTTTTGAGACAAACAGTGCACTGATAACGTTGGAGATGGGATGTCCTCAGCAATCAGATTTCTAAAAATGGCCAGCTTTGTTGATCTATAAAACAAGAGTGAACCAGTCCTAAGGCAAATTCTTCAGTCTTTAATTAGTCATCATGTGCTCTTCACCCTGATTTATTAGATATTAAAAAGACTGCAACTTTGGAAAGTACAGCATTTAAGTTCTTTGAAATTAAGTTATAAAAAGAAAATATTCAGCTTTTGCTTTTTCTAATAATTGCAGTGTGGTTTGGTAACTGTTAGGAACATAAATGAATAGGTTGATAGCTATATATTGAGAACCTATGAGAAAAATCTTCATCATATTTGACCATTTATGATAAAGTTGCAAGTCCTACTGCCACTACTGGACTGCCACGATACAGTCTAACTCTCTGTGTACTTTCCACATGCTAAGCCCATATAATGTCAGAGCATTCAACCAATCAGAAAAATAGGGGATTTTTCTGATTGGCTGAGATCCTCAGACATCATATGGGCTCATTTAAAATAGCAGCCTTCATCAAATCATCCACGATGGGAGAATAGAAACTTTCATTGATAAGAATCAGTACTTTGTCATAATCTTTCCAACTGTATTTTGACCGTGGGTTTTCTGTTTCTTTAATGTACAGACATCATGTATGTCACTACTGTGTTGAAAAAAAAAAAAAGCATGATACCTGCATGATTAAAAATGGAATGAAGTATGAATGGCATATTTTTCATAACCTATTTTATTCTTTGGGAGTTTTTGTCACTGCAAGAAAAAAAGATTTAAATAACTATTGGTGTTAAAAGTCAAAGTCATGTTACAAGTTTCCTCTTTTCTCAAGTCTGACGACATCAGAGCCAAGACTCGAGTCACATCACTTGGTTTAAAGTGACTCTAGTCTTAACTTATTTTGTACAAAAGAAGACTATTTTTATTTTCATCACTTTTTTTATGAAAGACAATTTTGTGCATGAAGACCAAAACATATTTGTTGCTAAACACATTTTTGTTTATATAATACATAGATTACAAATTGTATGAAATCAGCAGATTCTTGGTTCAAACTTTCAAATATCGACTGTGTTGGTCCATGTTGGGTTTTGTAGTCTTTGCCTTCACAGAATAAACACTGATTATCCACCAAAACACAAACTACGTTTAAAAAGTCCCAAACATTTTATTTTCTTAGCGTCATTTCACCTTATTGTTTATACTAAAATCATCAACATTTCTTTACCTTTTATATAATGCAGTCTTTTCAATATACAAGTATCAATAAGCATGAGTAAAAGATCACAATGGCTTTGTTATGTCTGTGTTAAAGAATTTCCCATATCCTATTATATTAAAATATTTCATATAGAGTCTGTATTAAACAGAGGTTTAATAATAAAAAGTGAGTTCCCATACAAGGCAATTATAGAATTTAATCAGATAGGGAGTCTCATAAATTAAACAATCAGAAAAAAAAGGAAATAAACAAACAGAACAGTGACGTCGTCAGAGGTTTTTTTTTTTCCTAAACGTCCAGAGAGAGAGAGAGAGAGAGAGAGAGAGAGAGAGAGAAGATGACAGAGTTTTTCGAAGGACAGATCGGACCAAATGAAACAACTTTCCACTGCCAAATCCACACATTCAAGGCAGCGAAGACAGCGAGGTCGATGTGCCTTCAAACATCTTTAAAACGTCAGCCTTTAACAACAGAGAGTCTACGGATTTGTTCAACATATAATCATAATGACTGTCAAATAAAAAGCACACGTGCTGTCCTTCAGGTAAATTATTAGAGTGTTGTTAGAGCTCAGGTGTTGTGTGTACAAATACTCCAGGTGACACCCGTGAACAGTCTTTGAGCGCTAACCTTCCTTATAAACCTCAAGCACACACACATACATACATAGGTTTGACTTGTATTAGTAAAGACGACTGTGCTTTTTGAACAAAAACACTTCACACATCTGCTTTCCTGAACTGTATCTGAACGATACCTCAGTTAGACAGCATTGTTCTATGAGAATAAACACTGATTCTTTCGATCATTGACATTATAATCATGATTCATTTCTTGCTTCTTTTTTTGTTTTTTCTTTTAATTTCCTTCCACCAACACGTCGCCTCAGCTGGGTAAAAAAAAAAGTGCCAAATAAGCATCAGAATCAATTCTTTGTCTTGTCCCCTGCTGAGATATGGTGGACCACAGCCAGAGATGGAGTCAGAAGCATCCTCGAGTGTGCCTCTCACTGCTTTCATACACACATACACGCACGCACCTCATATACAAATATACGCACACACATATACACTGATGTGCGTCGTTGCTTCAACGCTCCCTTGTCCCCACAGTTCCACTGAAGATTATTTGGAGATCTGCTGTTGGAGGTGGAGCAGGAACTCATAGTACGACAGGGCCGATTCTGTCCGGTCCTCGATCATGTTCTGCATAAAGGTGGCTTTCAGCTGGCTCTCGTCCCTGAGTCATATGATGAGGACAAAAGTAAAGGGACATCAGAGTTTGATTTTACAGTGCTGACAAAGGCAATTCAAAACATTTGGATTACACATTACATTATTCCTCCTGCATCAAATACATTTTTTTCTATGTAACACATCCCCTTCAGCCAGCTAGAAATCCTCCTCTTTCACTGCCTTTTTTGGCAAAATGCAGCATGACTTGGTGTCTAATCTCCACTTGTACAGTGTGAAATCATTGGCAGGAGACACACATATCCACCTCCTCAGAAAAATGCTACTAGAGATCAACAGAACTCTATTCCAGACACCAGGAGTTTTTTAATGATCCTGAAATTTTGTTGCTAAAAACCCTCAGAAACAACCTCAGAGCTGCTCAGTTTAAGGATTTTCCAGCTGAATAAAATGCTGCTAGGACTAAAAATGATTAAATCAGCCACAACTTTCAAGTGATGAGTCGACACGCTATAGATTACCGGCCCATGAGGCTGAAAGACTAACCTCACAGCACAAGTGAAAATCTACTAGCAGTTGTCGACTGAACCCACATGTGCTAATTTATTAATTTTCCTCTAACACCCACCTGATGACATGCAGCGAGGGGTAGAACGGCCTCTGATCCCTCAGCCAACCAATGAAAGCTCTGGTTCTCTGTGATTCTGCAGTGTCCAGCTCTGGGAGCAGATACTGTGAGAAGGAGAGTGACGGAGATGCCATGAGTGAAACTGTAGCTGGACTGTATGAGAGTTAAGTCCTGGTAACAGATACAGGTGTGAGGAAGGGATGGGGGAAGGTGTGGACAATGACTCCAGCAGGTGGAGACTGTGTTTGAGTGACTGCTGCAAGACGAGGTTTCCTACCAGGTTGTCAGGCACGGCAGCGTAGCTCGGTACTCCCAGGACTTGTGTGAGGAAGTTGGGGTTGCAGTTCCGTCCGATCCACAGATACAGCACCTTTTGGAGCAGAGTAAGGTGCATTTTAAATATAATCATAAATATTTAGTAGGTATGTTTAATGGTACCACTGTAAAGTTCACCTCAGAGTGTTTGAAATGTAAGCGAACACAACTGAAGCTTGTGTTAGATGCTTTATCCAAAGCTGTGACATGATTATTCAAAATATGAAGTTCATACATACTGTTTTATATATGTTTAAATATAACTCAGACTTTTCCTACTGCAGCACCGTAAAATCCCCCTGCTATGGGACAAATAAAGGTTCATCTAATCTTATTTGGTCTCATCTTGTCCAGTGTGTTGCAGAAAGGTTATGGTCGATCAGCAGGAGTAAGGTTTCTTGTACATCTTCAACTGTCACATGTGCACCGGTGACTCATTGTATGTTTTATACTTCAAAATGTACTTGCAGACAAAATACACACTGTCATGTTATCTTACATCAGCTGGTAACTTACGGTTCCAGTGTCCATTAGGAAAGCTCCCTCCCTGTCCAGCTTCTCCACAGACAGCTGGTTGACTCTGGGCTGAGGGATGGTCCGCTCGCTGATGTTCAAAGCTCCCTGAGGACAAAGGAGAGAACAAAAGGGCATCACTCACTAATATTCAAGAATACCAGGAAACACTGGAATTATTTTTTAGATTCAGAACAATGTCCACAAAACCCCATCAAGACTGAAGTTAGATTCTCATAACAGACTAAACTTTCCTACATAATTACTCCAATCATAAATGATTTATCGCAGATGAAATGATTCAAAACACATGAAGGACTTTAAGGAAACTCTAATCTGAGGTCACCACTGCATTCCCAGAAATCTGTGACATGTTCAGGCAGTGAGGTGAAACTTCATCCTCCTCACCTCGTCAGTCAGATCGTCGACACGGTACAGAGCTGGGTGGATCATCAGCATGGCGTAGATCAGCGGCTGGTACTTCAGCTGACACATGGCAAATACTCGGTCATCCAGCCTGGTGCTGGTGCCTGTCCTGAAGGCTTTCTGCAGGGTGAACACGCAAATACATGAAACTGGATCAATAACGGCTTCAAACAAGTGGTTTCCAACATGAGAAACAGAAGCAGTTTCTTGCAAGTCAGAAAAATCTTGAATAATTTAATTTCAGTGTGTTTTGTGTTATTTAAATTAATAAATGTTTCCCTATTGATGACAAATGTGGGTTTAAGTGGGAGCACAGAGAGAAACTATTCTGAATTGGTGCCAGTGTAGTTGCTGTGGAACGACTGTATTATTCACCTGTTTGAGGAGGGCAAGGATGAACATGGGGAAGAGTCTGAGGCAGGCCGGAGCCAGCAGGCCGGGCTGCTGGATGGTCAACACAGACTGCCGGTAAGACGTCAGCGAGTCAATGGCAGCGTTGGTCATTGCGTCTCTGGCATCACTCAGACTGGCCGTCACTGAACGGTCCACAGCTGGACAGAGGGACGCACATTTACAACCATCAAAGATCTGAGAAAATCAACTCATTCATTTAAACCGAATATTTAATTTTCTGACTCTGGCGGCCTCCAGTGGTGACAGAAAGACACCAACCTCATCAGTTTTCAGAGGGGTCGTCTGTGGTCATTTGAACCAGGCTAAAATCATCATATGAATTAGTTATATCAGGGTTGTTAGTTCAGAAGAAACACCTTCAATGGTGACTCACTTCTGTGAGTGGCAGGAGATGACAAGGAGTTTTTTAAGGATTCCTTTATCGTACAAGGAGGTTGTCTTAAATAAAAGACTAATAAATGGACCAATAAATTACATCCTGTTGTGAAAGTTTGAAAGTAGCTTTAAATATTTATGAAGTTAAGTTTAAAAAAAACAATCTGTGATGGTACACACGGTTGATTCAAGATGCAAAACTGAATCATTAAATATAGTTTCTGTTAAATAAAATGGTTGGATTTTAATGTGGAAAAAAATGTCACCAGAACTGATTGAGCTTTTGTGATAACTGAGGTCCAAGTTGTTTAAAAGTTACACATTATCTACAACTTATGTTAAAATGAGTGTAATACACCTTTAAGAGGATATTACAGCTCATGTAGACCTCACATGGCTGAGATTGAAGATGCATCTGCAGTCACAGTGTCCTCCTTCAACTGATGTTCCTTGTGAGATCAAAATTACATAAACTCTTCTGGAACATCTTTTGAAGAAGCAAAAACATCCGCCTGTCCTCCAAGTTAATACGAGATGAGGCAGGACAGACCTCAGCGCTCAGTATGCAATGGTTGCTCGGCAACCACAGCTGTCGCCACTCATCACCATCTGTCAGTGCTAATAACAGCAAAGTGGATGAAAACCCTGCAAGGATTTAGCATGGAGCCAATCAAAAGGCTATTTACTGTGACAATGAAGAATCGTTTCAGACTGATGCTTCATACAAGCCTGGACTTAGTCAACATTAGACACACACACCAAAATATCCTTCTGATCTGGTGTAATCAAATATCGAGAAAATTAGTGCTGGCATTAATATTACACATTTTTTCTTTGAAGTTAAAAAATGAACTGTAACGCATGGAGCTCTTCATCAGCTAAATACTGCCAGTCTTAACAAAAGAAAATTCTCTGATCATCAGAAAAAGTTTGAATCTCTTTACAATTCTACAACTACAACTCCAATAAATGATTTACTTCCTTTTAAAAATGTCTGTCCTAAAATGTTTGTTTACTTACAAAAGTAAGTAAATAAGTAAGTATGACAGCAGCACAGTACATACCCATACAAGCCAACAGTCCAGTGATGGCCTGAACATCAGCCCCAGCAAAGATGTCTGACAGAGAATTGACCACAGGGAGACACAAAGTGTGCACACGGATCCTCCTCTCTCCTGTGGGAGAACACTTGTGTTATTTCAACACAAACAGACACAGATGTTGTATCTGTGTGTGTGTGTGTGTGTACCTTTGCTGGAGGTGTAAAGCAGTGCAGCCTGGAAAGAGACGACCTGCATGTCGTCCAAGTTTTCCTCGATGGACATCTGAACTGCAAAGCCAGCGTCTGGGTTGACGTTGGGGAGGGACAACAGATCTGTGGAGCGCACAAAGAAGTTTCCGTGGAACGTGTGGATGGACAGACCTGCACGGAGACAGAGGGAGACAAAGTGAGTAAAACTGGACCAGACCAAATCGTAAGACTTAACAACAAAACAGAGAGAAACAAGAACCTTTTCCAGCCTGGAAATTTTATGCTTCTTTTTAAAATGTGAAAGTTTACATTTTAAGAGACAATGCAAACATTTCACTATTTATGTTTTTCTTAGAATCCAGAGACTGATAGGATCCAACTCAAGGAAAATCTTTCATGCTGTCAAGTCAACAGACCTTTGGTGCAGCGTATCCTCATGACAGCCTCAAAGCCGATCTTCCTGGTTAAATATCTCTTTAGATCCTTCTGGAAGCGCTCCACCTGAGCTGGGTTGTGCTGGTGGTGGTAGGAGGGATAGTAGTAAACGCTTCCTGCTGAGTATCGGGATATACATCCTGAGAGAAACAAGGCACAAGAAGAAAGATGAAACAAAGATGAGATGCTGATCACCTTGTTTTTGATTTCATGCACAACTGATCCAGACAAAATTCCTCTTTGTGCGTCTTGTTTCTTTATATGGCTTTTGTGTTGAAGGAAAATGTTTTTTCACTTATGCTACTGAGTCATGTTTTGAGAACTTGGTGTTTTAAAAATGCAAAAAATTGTTTTAAAAACAAGTTTCATTGATGTATTTTCTGAATTATCTTTTTTAAAAATTGGGCTTGTAGTCATTAAAAACCTAAAACAAGTAAAAAGCTATCCTATAATAAACACAATTCATATTACTGTTTCATAGGCTTAATATATCAAATCCTTTCCTCTATTGTTTAATTACCATTACTGTTAAAAGAAGGGATTATCCTAATGAACCTGAATTAGCAGCTTAAGTTCAAAACATCCTGGACTGAGCACTGAAAATGTAAATAAACAGTGAAGGTCCAGTCAGCTTTCCTTCCTTGTATCTCCATCCTCCCTCTCCCGGGACTCACCGAGCGATGCCAGGTCACAGTACTGAGCGCTGAGCAGGAACAGGTCAACAGCCACCTGCTGGCCGGAGCAGTCCAGAGCCAGCTTCTTGTAGAAGTCTGTCGCTGGGGATAAGTGCTGGATGTCCTGAAAGGAAAACACATCAATAGGAATAAGTAAAAACTCTGGTTGTGTAATATTTCTTGTGGCACTGCAGCTGATGTTCATCCTGCCTTTGATGTATTTCATCTTAAAATAAAAGCTGTGGAGCAAGTCACTGATCTTTAATATTTCAAACATTTTAATTATTCTGTCAGGGGCTGTGTGGTTCTATTTCTTTGAACATATCTAAAGCGACATTTGGCGATTGATGCTGTAGGATGTTCAACACACTTCTCACTGTCATCCTGGAGAAACATCATCACCATCACCATCACCACCACCATCATCATCGCTCTCACCTTGGCAGATGCTCGCTGGTTGGGGTCTTCCCTGGACTGGAGTGCCCCCACACCGAGGTTAGGCAGCTGGGTCTGAAACACAGACATGCGCCCTCCGGTGGGCGACAACAACTTGAAGGCTGCTTGCAGAGCTGAACCCAGGGCAGATTGGGTCTCCATTGTCTTCTCGAATAAATTCGGCAGGCTCTTCAGCAGATCCTGCACAAGCTGGAAAACAAGTATGGGAGTCAAATATCAGTCTTATCTGCAAATAGTTGCAGAGTCAAGGTGGTGCAAGTTCCCTCTTATTAAGCAGTGAACCAACAATATTAATAAACTAATATTGGAGTGATAAATGTTCATATTCACAACATGGTTTGAATTAAGGTGTATTTCTTACCTCTTTGCATTCATTGAGGTTTACTAGAAGGCTGTCTGGTGTTGGTAAAAAGATATCTGTGGAGCACAAAATGTTCTCATTTGAACAAATATAATAAAGCCATGCACACACACTGATACAACAATCCTGATTGACTCAATGTTTTATATGTGCAGCTATCATTAAGGGGAAAAAAGAGCAAGTCAGAGAGAAAGAGTCAGTGTTTAGTGGAGAAACTGACGTTACAATAATGCATTCATGCCTGAAAAGTTAGAAGTTACACCTTGATGATGTTTCTCTGATAACTTTTGAACTTTTACCAAAAACAGAAGGAAAAAGTTTCCAAAAACATGACAGCGGTAAATTTTGACCATCACAGTAATGCTTAGTCAGACTCAGACAGTAGGTGACCCAAAACGTTCCTGCAGTCAGTTTGCAGACAGCTGATGTCAAGTTGCTGTAATAATGAGAACGTGGCCTTTGCTGTCAGCTGCATCTCACCTTCGATGTCAGACACAATGAGCATCTGAGGCTGGGAAAGTCCCTCCTGGAGGTTGTAGAAGTGGATGTTGCTGTCGAAGGTGATGAAGCCTACTTTTGTCCTTGAGTCTCCAGGAAGCCTAGGACATACAAATACACACATAACTAAGTAAAGCTTGCACATAGGGATGACCTACTTTCATCTATACTTACAAAACCCCATGCTATTTACTATTATAACAATAATTAAATACTATCTATTTATATTTCTCCTGTGTGTGTGTGGCAGTAATATTTACAGTGGTTCACTACTGATTGAATATTGGGGGAGGGGTGAATCTACACATGTTGGCTTAACTACACATTAAGTATCATTCATCTAAATTGAGTTTGTGCATCAGCCTTCAATGCATTTTAAAAGTACAGTCACTAAAAAACATCTGAAAACTTGAATATTGAACATACGAGTTGATGTTTTCCAGTAGCGACTGACAGAACACATTCAGGTAGCCCGTCTCCACTGCATTGTGGGACACGTCCAGAACGAAGAGGTAAACAGCAGGCTGTGGGGGCCTCAGCTGGACAAAATCAGAGCAAAACACAAGTTACTTAAAGGAAGGACAATGTACAAATACCATTACAATCACATACACAGATAACTGCACAGTTTGTCATCCTCACATGTAATTTAGATTCTTCAGAAAATACACTTTCACAACAGTGTGCCAGTAAATCTTTCCTGGGTAAAATGCCAATAATGCTGCAGACACCTACCATATATTCTGAAGGAGCAATGAACTCAATGGTTGCATTCTGGACTTCGGGTCTTTTGTGTGGTTCTCCATATGATCTGCTCACTGGGTTGTACATAAACTCTTCTGGAACTACACACAAATACATCGAGTGAGGGTTTAGTATTACGGACCTTTTCTTGCTCGTTACAAACAAGTAAACAGGGAGGATCAAATGCATCCTTGTGTGTGTATTAATGTATTTTAATCATTCTTCCATCAAAACAATAAAATGAAATCAATGTGTAACAAAGCAGATGATTTTATGAACTCTCATGGCCCAATCTCACCATTTAAAAAGATATCGGAGTTGGCCAACAATAAAAAAACAGCAAAGGTAACATTCACATACTAAAACAGATACTGAATTATAACCAAGTATTATTTAAAATGCATAAGTTTCTCTTCTTCTAAAATTTGGCCTTGTCACTGTTACTTCATGGAAATACATTTGAGGCTAAGCTGAATTAGTTTGGGTTTTCATAAAGAGCCTCCAGTGTTCTCACAGACAGTAGCTCTTTCAGATGCTCCTATCTCCTTCATCGCTGCCCCCCTTTTCTTACCATCATTGACCCGATAGCACAGGTTGCACTTCCACCTTCGCTGGTCCAGGAAAGAGACAAAGGGGTTGATGTAGGTTCTGCAGGACCGACACCTGACAATGGTGCTGGATGTCACCACGGGAAGTTGCTGCAATAACAAGCACAGAGAACAAAGCAACCCACTATGAGAGCAGGACCTCCAGGCAAACTCATTTTGTTGTTACCAGCTCATTGTGACTGGCATTTCAATAAAGACTTTCTTGTGCCTGTCTAAGTTGTGCAACGTCTCTGTCGTTCGTGTCCTCAATTACCACGGGCGCACAAATCAATTCTTTGTGACAGATTTTGCCCAGAGGTGTATTTAGTCAAATCCTATTCTATGAAGAAGTGTAAAGAGGATATTGTTAAATCAATGCTGATCTGATGGAGGAAATGTATCTGCTTCTAAGAAATGTAACTGTACATACAGACTGTGTATTTTTTTCAGTTACTATGTTCACAAGTAGCAAGTAAATAAAAAACAGAGCTTCCATTTTAATCCAGTACAGAGAAAACTACTTATGTGCAACAATCTATGTTTATATTCAAATTCAGCAGTGAAAGAGCTGAAGAGGAGAAAAGAGTCAGTAAGTTAACCTGGTCATATTTTATTCTGTATCATCCACAAGGAATAGAAAGAAATAATGGAAAGCAGAGAGAGGAACTGCCAGTGAGCAGCTTCAGTTCAGAGTAACTTACTGTCGTAACTGACCCAGGTCAAGTGATTCAAAGTCATCTCTTTTTCTAGGATGAAAACTCAGTTTCCCTCATCTCTGGGTCAACAAATGGTCGTCACTAAACTCGCTGGTTGAAAATTGACTTTGGATACAGGGATGAGAAGCAACATGCTATGTCTTCTTTCCTTTCCTTCACGGTGCGGTCACACAGACTTTCCATGTCTAACATCTTCATCGCTCTCACGCTAAAACTAGTGCAGAGCAAGGCTGAGTGCACACATGGCCAGAAAATTGGTTTTCCCACCAGAAACGCTGCTGTGTTTACCGTGTTCCTCCTAATCCCTTAACCTAACTTAGTAACCCGGATCTGTTGTTTACCTGAGATCAAGGAAATAGGCTTAATATAAACAGCCAATGGTAGCGAGGTTATTAAAGCTAATGCACTTATGAATGTGTGAACATTAGACAGTAAACTGAAGCTTTACCGAGAGGTCTTTGAAAGGGTGGAGCAGCAGGCCCATTGGCATCTTGGCTTTATTGAGAAGAGACTGAGTCTGAGGGATGCTGGTCAGTGTACAACGGAAAACCCTGGAGAGGCAAACAAGGACAGATTCAGGCTTATGTTGACCTAAAATGCATACTGTGTGTGCACAAACAGAAGCTTAAGCAAGGTCAATATTCATCTGAAATACACAAAGTCCCACTTTGGATACCTTTAATATTTAGTGTACAATTAATTGTAAACTAAAATGACTGAATAATAAAAGCTTTGAAGGATAATAACATAATCAAATAAAAGAAAATAAATATAAACACAGCTTTGTTAGTCCAGCAGAGCTTACTCCGGGCTGCAGTTAATCTTCTGCAGGTCCTGAGGGAGGCAGGGGGTCGGGGCGGGGATTGGACCTG
>OOFC01008400.1:2974-19590 GCA_900323345.1 Pseudochromis fuscus
TCGTCCGCAACCCGGACGTCCCCCTGGCCAAGTTCTCTGATGGCCCATTAGGAAGAAGAGAGAGAAGCAGGTCGAGGGAGCACAGCCAGCCCCAACACACGGCTCCACCAGGCCTGCAGGCCCCCGTCCCCATCAACGGGGCCACCACCAACGGAGCGGTCCTCCTGCGCAACCCCACATCCACACTGGTCCTGGTCACCTCCAGTTCGGTAAGGAATGTATTTATGTTTTGTTTATGTAACATATGATCATCTAGAGCAAAGTGGTGTTTTTATTGGGATGATATACAGTACTGTTCACTAAAAGTAAAGTAAGGATGCTTTTTAAAATATCTAGTAATGCACCGCTCTCCACCCTCATCACCATTCTCCAAGGTTTACAGTTTTTTTAAGCAAGAACAGGTAGAAGCTTTACATGCAGTAAAATATTTGATGATTGTGAGCGGGGCTCTGTGTGGGACTCCTTGTTCATCTGGTTGCCACAAATCCTCCTCTTAAATCTGGCTGCAGTGATAGTTATACTGCAGAATTCATATGTCACTGATCAGCTGCCTCCCTGCTGATATTGCACACTGAATAAGAATCTAAAATAAAATCTAAGTTACCTAAACACAGTACTGTGCGGTACTAAAATCACATCATCAAACCCTGGTACTGTTTGTATGAAGTTGTTGAAGTTGGTGAAACCTAGAGATATGACAACAAATACATCAACATCTTGAATATGATAAAAGTAATTTTAACAACATGCAGTCGTCTGCAAATGTTGTAAATGTCTTCTTAATGTCTCCTCCTCCCAGTCCTTGACCCCAGCCACAGTGGGCCACGCCGCCCTCTCTAGCCCCTCTACTCACGGGTCCATGTCTACATCGTTGGGCTCAGTCCTCTGCTCGTCTGGTTCTGGAGGCAGGGAGCGGGAGAGGAAACCTGAGGGACACCAGGACGCCTCCGGAGGGGTGCTGCCTCAGCCGGTAGCCTGTCATCCCACACCAACGGCCCTGCTGCCGCTCATACTGCCAGCTGAGTCGCCTCACCCTGCTCCACGCAAGCAAATCATCATGGGACGCCCAGGGACCGGTAAGAGACGAGGGGGAGAGGGGACGGGAGATCACGGCATTGTGGACTTGACCTTTGTTTGCATCGCGGCTAGAAAGTCTGCTGAGCCATGCTTCTGCTATACTGTGGAGTAGGACGGGATGTGCAGCCTGTGTCTTATACTCACTAGCCTAGTACTTCTCACTTTCATTATCTCTCTAGGGTTACAGCAGTGTCATCAGAGTGCTATGGCTATGACTCATGTACACTTTACTATTGTTTGCTTGCTGTGTAAGAAAGTAACAATTTCAAATGGCGTTGTTTTTAGCCACGTGTTGTTAGAATTAGGATGAGAAGTTTCCCACTGTTGCACTGGGCTCAGAAAACAATGGCTGCCATGAAATCAGCGGCAGTGGACACGGGGAAAGAAATTGCATTCATCCAGAAAAAAAAGAATAACCACATGTGAATAAAATAATTGTTGGTATTTTTATGAATATTTCAGATCCTGACCCATTTGTCCATTTCAGAGCTTGAGGTCTGTGAGCCTTTTCTAACAATAGGAGTTTTTAAACCAGTCCTCTTCAAGCAGATTGAAGTTGTGTACCCCATACAAAGGTTGTATGTCATGCATAAAGCATTGAACGTTCATGTTAGGGTTTAATAACACTTGTATGTCTTTAGTAGTTAATTGTGCCACCAGCTCAAGGTCTAGACATTAGGAGGAAATTAGGCACTGCTAAGTGGTTGTTATTTTATTTACATTTTACCACTTGTTGGTGGCCTCCTTTGTCTTTCAGAAGCTTGACACGTGTTTTTTTAAATTGTACCAACAGCGGTCAGATGGTGGGATGTAAGGAAAAATCGGCCCCTGAGTAATAGTGGTGCTTTGTTTCATCGTATACTGTATGCTTGTTTCCATGCCAACTTGATGTTGTGATATTACAGTATGGGCGAGCTCAGAGATGTTACTTTGTGACTAACGAAGGAGGTTTTCATGCCGTTTTAGTTCTTTTTAGATCTGATAGCTGCAGGATTACAGTGCAGAGTGATGTTGGTAAATTTAGGGTTGTTTGGTTTCACAGTTGATCCTGACATTTGATAGAACAGGATGCTGCATGTGCAACTCATGATGATAGTAAACTAGATAATAGAATTACTTTGCAACTTTGAATACAAGTGGCAGAAGTCACAGGCCTACTTCACAAGGATCTTTAAAAGTCGAATGTTGCTTATTTTATCACCTTTTTCGTGATTGAATCGTAGCATCTTGACTCGGTTTATATGATAAAAACGACTTTAAAGTGAAACCATTTTTTTTCCTGAGGTGTGAATATCAAAAGCTTTGATATATCAGTCGCTCAGGCAACCACCCAGACCTGCTGCTCGCTGTGTGTAATTTGTGAGTCAGTGTGTGTAGCAGTGTCAGAGTTATTGCGAGTGTGTGAGTGTGCAGGGGGCGTCACCCTTTTTTGTATGTGCGTATGTATGCGTGTGCGTGCCAGAGATAAGAGGTGTTTCACTGAAACTTTTAAAAGGGAGAGAATATTGACATGTCTAGACATGCAAGACAAGCAGGAGAGCAACAAGGACATCCACACCTCCTTCACCACACACACACACACACACACACCCACACACACACACACCCACGCACACACACACACTAGTCTCTGTGTTCCAGACAATCAACAACCTCAGACAGGGCATTAAGGGCAGGTCCGGCGTGATGTGAATGTGTTTCATTGCTCTCAGTAGAAAAAGGAGTAATCGTATTGCTGGCGTGTTGTCATGGATACGCTGTTTCCACCGGTAGAATTAGTGCAGTAAAGCGTTCAGGCCTGAGCTGATTACCGGTGTGCGCTTTTTTTTTTTTTTTTCTCTTCTTCTCGCTCCCTCTCACATCCCTCGCACTGCCGCTAACAGCCACCTGCCTCTGTAGCGTAACGTTTCCTCTGCCATACATTTTTAAAAACACCTAGAGCCACAGCGGGCCCAGAAACAAACACAGGCAGAAGGCGGCGCAGGCCCCATGGCTGAGATCTCTCCTAAATATAGCCCAGCTCAAGTGCAGCTGCATTAGCATCACCAAGTTTCATTACTGCTCTCTTTGAGTACATCTGCAGAAGGGATAAGAGCTTAGATGGAGCTCAGGTCCCATCTTGTTACGCAGCTCAGGAACTGTCGCCCTGCCGTTACACCCACAGGCGGGATTATTAGGAATATTTAGTTATGGGTCGTCTCAGGACAGGTGGATGTGTGCAGTTGTGCAGCAGCGTGTTTCCCGCCTTGAATCACGGAGGCAGCTGCTCGGCCTGTCAGGTGTGTTTCTTTATCAGCGCTGCCTTTCGCTAGTCATCACTGTCACTGCTTCAAGTAAACCAGCAGAGACAGATGGATATCCGAGCAGTGTTTCTGCCTCTGATATTTTTCACAACTCACCACCGACTGTCATTGCTTCACTAGAATATTCATGCCTCGACTCCTCAGGGTGTCAGCGGGTCCTTTTAAAAGTTTGAAGTATCTCGAGTCGGTTTGTTTAGCAGCCTAAAGGAAAAGGTTGGCGTCTCGGCCTTCAGACCATTCGCTCCTTGTGAAGTAGAGATTTTTAAGAACAGATCACAATAGATGATTTCTCTATTTAAACAGACTGGCTTCCTCGACGAGCTGAGTGCTTTAGATTTGAGAAAATGGTGCTTGAACAAGAATAAACGATGCACTTGTTGGCTTGTTTTGGGTCTTTTTGTGGATTTGTTGACACATTCTTTAAAAACGTCACCTACTGCGTGTTTTATTTCAATAGTTTTGATTTAATTTTAGCCCATACACAGAGATACTTAGTTGAGGCAGCGTCAGGCAGACCGTATAATTAGGTGTAGGTTGACCGCAGCTGTGGGTGGAAACAGTGAAGAGTGTTGAATTTGCACTTCCACTGGGTCACATTCTGACTCTCATGCATCTTTATTGTTGTAGTGTAAAACAGGACAGGGTTAATACAGTCATGACAGTGTTGCTCATTTAGATCAGAATTGGTGTTAGTTACATTCAGTTCACTTTCTGTCTGCATCATTTGTTCAGTTTTATTATTGAAGTTGACCTGAAATGAAAAATGTCTGTTTAATCCTGGCTGTATTGTTCACATATTGAACAATAAATAAAATGTATTTGTTAGAACAGTATCATTTGCTGGTACTGACATTTTCTAGTAACCACAGACTGTTTATAGACATGGATGGAGCTAACGTGATGTCACTCGTTGGTTTGTGGACTCACGTTTTGAAGTCAGGAGTTTGAGTTTTGAATGTCACCATGTTGGTTTTTTGGAGCCAGAAGTGACCATATTTGGATATGAAGGGAGGAGTGAGGAGGCGGATCCCAATGTGTATGAGAGTCATCTTCAGTGCTGCTCTCATTGGAGACCAGACCTGTCGATCAAACTAACCACGCCCCTAAATCTTCCTCTTTTATCTACTTAATGATGAAGTGATTTTCAGATGGACCAGAAGAGTTGACTTTGTCTAATGACATCAGAATAACTTGTGGAAAAAATTTACTGACTGAATATTTCATAATTGATTTTTTTTTAATTGAGGTCAATTGGAGTTTTTTGGAGCCAGCATCTAGTGGCTGTCAGGAGTATTGCCTGTTTTTGCACTTCAGCATTGGCTTTGCTTTTTGCTGCTCCAACTATATGCAGTCTTTGCTAATATTTAGGTTATCTTGTAACGTTAGCTTGCTAGTTATGGTGTTGAGTTTCAATGGTCCAATCACATTGAAATGCAACTTTAATATCGTCTTGAATCTAATTTAAATTGGACTTAAACCTGCTGCTGACTATGTGGTGGCCTCTGAATATTCTTAACTTCTACATCTGAGTCTGTTTGTGTTGAGACAGTCGTTTGAATCAAGCACCTGGGTCCAGTGTTGAAAGTTGCTGATTGGAGGCAGACTGATAACCGGGCCCTGCTGATGTACCAGCTGATATGAGCTCTCCACAGTCATATCAGCGTCACTGCATATTTCAACCAATAGTTACAAGAAAACAGCAGCGTAGAGATTCCAGACTAGAGATAAACTTGAGATAATTTGACAACAGTGTCTTCACTGGTTTTGTCCACAGTGACATATAGATTTTAAATGATCTCTCTCAGTGTGTGTATTGGCTTCAACGCTTTTTAAAAAGAGCATTATCTATATCAAGATAATACATGTTTATGTAACAGGCCATCAAATTTAGTTGTAAGTTGTTTATCTGCAGCTGCTGCTGAAGTTTCCTTCACTGAGTCACTAATGCCTACATGTTTAGGATCTGTTGCAGTGTAGCCTGACGTGACCTTTGACCTTCCCATGGGAACGCAAACAAGAAAACAATAAGATATTTACCATAAAGACCATGGTCAGTACTATCCCTGGCATTTCCCACTATGACAAAGTCACTTCTGGTGTGTAAAGCATTTGAATAAGCTTCACTTCCTCAGCACAAGTTCCTCATACAAACAGCAGAAAGTACAAACTGCCAGTAAGTAGTAAGGAGTGCAAAGGTCTCGGTGCAGTGATAATAACCATGTGACATCAGAATCAGCACTTCAACAAGTTCTTGAACACTGTGTAAAACCAACAGCAGCCACGGTGTGTTCGGGGACATGTTTGTATTCACCCAGTTGTCCAGCTCAGCAGTATCAGGATCTCCATTTTACATGAGCCTCAGCTGGCAAACGGGCGGCTATATATAGACCATTTTAATACTTTATTATCAAATTATTAATGGAAACGGAAACTGGACATTTCAGTGCCGCAGCGTAGGGTTCACAGCCAGTTTATTTCCACCAGGCTCGACCTGTGGAGTGCTGCAGTCAGGGGAGGAGTTGGGGATAAAAGTGTTTAATACTCACTCGACTGAGGCTGCAATCTTTACAGAAACAGAATGAAATGCTGCAGATAAAACTATACCACTGATTTCTCATGTTGTGTTTTACATGTCTCCTGTGAAAACCATATGTCTTCAAAACATCAGACCAGCTTGGTATTTAGCACATAACCCAGCTGTTTGTGCAGCACAGCTATTTGTATCGTGAAGCTGTACTTAGGTGCACGCTATTTATCTGTTCTTAGGTCTTGTCGTGTTCACCATCCTGGTTTAGAGTGCTAGCATGTTAACATTTGCTAAGAAGCATTACACACAAAGGACTGAGGTGGACAGACATGTCAGTGGTGTCGCAGGGTTTCTTATGGCGGCCAAAACATAAAAGGCTCGACTCATAAAATCATCACAGTGAGGAGTCTTCTCCAATGTGGTGCCATCCAGAGACATTCAGGAATGACAGAGTCTTCATTGGACTGCAGTGACATGAAGATTTTACAGTGGCTCACAGTTTGCAGTCAGCCAAATTATGACCTCCACCAAGGAGCATTGTCTCGTTTGTTTATTTTTGTTTGTTAGCAACACTGTGGAAAACCTACAGAACAGATCTTGATATATTTTCCCCGTTTGTCTGCATCTGTACTTGTGGTTTCTGGCAGGGTTGGTGCAAACTGTTGATCTGGCAGCAGAACAGGGTTTTGTGCAGATGTGCCCTCGTTGAACGATGAACCTTTTGCACTTTATTAGGAACTAACACCCAATACTGAAGAGGAGCGGTGCAGGCAACAACAGGGAGGGTTGTGATTTAGTTTGTGAAGATCCTTCCACCTCTTTCTTCTGGAGCTCCCTCGTCTAGAGTCGTCCCAAGAGCAGGATGCAGGATGGTGATGTTGGCCAAAAGTCTAAAAATCCCAGAAAATCACAACCACCACCAGAAAATGTACCATGGTAGTGCAAGAGTTTCACCCCAACAGGGAATCAGTGCTCAGTCTATAGCATCAGTACAGCTTGGTCCTGTCCAGTTTTCCATACGATCTTATATACAGACAGTGTAGTGCTTACAGCCATCCCACTTACCCCTAAGCAGGAGTACTGGAAATGTGTGTACTCTTTACGTATGTACTGCGTATAGTTTGTCTAAAGAAACTCTGGTCCATGTGTCGCCTTTCTTGGCCCTGAAATAGTTCCCACCGCAGAGACAGTTGAGTTGAGAGTGTTAAGCTGGGCAGCAGTGTGACAGCGGTCTAGACAGCGAGTAGTCTGGAGTCTGGAATCTCTGTGGATAAAATAACAGGTTCCCTCATCACATCACACACCACATGACCCCTCAACCCTCATTATCCCGAGGGCTTGGTCCATGTGTGTGTGTGTGTGTGTGTTGGAGAGAGGGGGCCAGCATTGGTGGCTGAATACACAACTCCATTCATGGTCTTCAGGCAGCTTCTGTGTGAAAGTGTAGTTTTTAGTAGAGCTCGGGCTCGTCGCTGGCTGACGGTCACATCGCACCTCACATGTTGCCAGAGGCCAGAGTGCTACCTTCTGTCTGCAGCCCGTGATACTGAGACAGATAAACATGATGACATTTCACTTTTTCTCTCCCTCCATTCTCCTCTTCCCACAGTTTGGACCAACGTGGAGCCTCGGTCGGTGCCAGTGTTCCCTTGGCATTCACTCGTCCCTTTCCTGGAGCCCAGCCAATCAGGAGCGGCTGCCCAGCCCGCCGACGGCCAACAGCTTGTCAATCAGAGCAAAGGTAGAAAATGACCCTACTGGTTTTCTCTGGACATGACATCATGAGATATTTTTTTAAATCGAGGAGGTGGCCGCACGACGCTGATTTGCATTTCCCACAATAAAACAATGGTAATAGGAAACAGTATGCAGGCCCGTGTTCTCAGATAACGACTGCCAAAACACTGAAGTACAAACCAGCAGCACAGTCAGTGTTTCCCAAAACAGTTGCGACAGAATTGCAAATGACCACAGTTGGTGTTCACACCAATATTATTCCAGTAACATTGTTGATAACACTATTTATTGACTGGAGGGCTAAAATTTATTCACAGACTAATTTTGGCTGGCGTGGACAGTCAGGAATCTGAAAGCTCGTTTGAAGGATGAATTTTCTGTTTCCACAAAGCTTCATGGGGCCTGATGGTTGGTCTTCACCGGATCATTTTTACAGAGTGTGGAGACCTTCAGCTCTTTATTATATCAAGTGTTAACAAAGGGTTGCGTTTTATAATTCTGTCTGGGTTTTATATGGCCAGCAGTTCAAAACACAAAGATATCAAACTTGCTAATAAATCTAATAATTAAAAAAAAACATTTCTATTCCTATATTTTTAATTTTTTATTATTTTGCATGTGGGGAGTTGATATTTATATTGAACTTTGGAGAAACTTTGTAAAGGATTTTGAGCTTAATAAAGTTCTTGTCTTATATTGTCTTGTCTTAAAAAACAGAATCTATGAGTTGCTCCAAAGATGTTGTGCCCCCAGCAGTGTATAAAGATTAATATATATAAATAAATAACAGCAGGACTTAATAAAAAACAGCCTAAGTTAAAGAGAAAAGCAGATTAAAAATAACATGCAATAAAGTGTGTTAGTATTTTTAACTATTAATGCTGTATGATGAACATATAAGATAAAACCAATATGTGGCGTCTTTTCATCACTATTCTGAATCCCACCACCTTCCACCAACGCTTTTAATACGTGATGATAGCCTCAAAAATCGAGGTTAGTCTCTTAAAGGAAGCACGCTCCCTGAACACTACAACATCCTGTGTTACTAGAATAAATACAGAAAAACTCTGCATCAACTTGGTCTTGTAATGACTACAATTAATTACAAACTCTTTCTGTAATGTACAGATTTAATTACTAAACCTCGAGGGAAGAGTACATTTACATGTGCCTTCATTGTCATATTCCATGCAGTATTTTTGCTACTACTGCAGTACATTCGACCATAGATGCAGTCAGAGCTGATCACACCTCCCACAGTCACTTGGCCAGAATTCTTCCTGTCACCACGCTGCATGCAGGGGAGCCCTGTGTTTACACATATGGCTCATACTTACTTTCATAAAGCTTTTTCACTCACTGGCACAAAAATGCTTTTTATTTTTCAGAGCCTCGCTGTGCCGTGGCCCTGGTGAGCGACGGGCGCACCGGCCCTCCTGACCTGGAGAGGGGATCGCCGTCGTGCCCTCCCTCGACCAATGACAATCCTCCTGCAGACAGGGGCGGGGCCGACAGCGAGACAGAGAGCGACACAGATGACCCGTAAGTACAGAATGTGTTGTTTGATATTTTGACTTGAATATGTTCTGTATAGAGACGTGAACAAAGTAAAAAATAGTGCAGTACTCTAAACGGCCACTAGGTGCTGGCGAGGGGAAAAATCATCATTGTCAATCATGAAATACTCAGTCAATACATTTCTTCCACAAGTCATCCCAGTGCTGAAGTTCAGTCTTCTTATTAGTAATCTGGTGGTCCATCTGCAAAATATTAGGCTTCAAAAAGAGGAGTTTTTAGGGGCGTGGTTAGTGTGATCGACAGGTCTGGTCTCCAATGAGAGCAGCTCTGAAGTTAAGTCTCATATATTGAGCAATAACCTCTGGTTCAAGGGTCAGACCCGCCTCTTCACTCTTCCTTCATATCTCAAAAAACCAACATGGCGACCGTCAAATGCCAAACACCTGCGTTCAAAATGCGAGGCCAGAATCCAGCAGGTGATGTCACGCCTGCTTCCATTTCTACATACAGTCTGTGGTCAGTTGTCCAGCAGTCCAGCAGTGGCCACGGATGGCATGTGGAATCAAGAGGGAAAAGTGGAAGAAGCTCAGGAAACAAAGGATTTAATTTAAATTCAAGTGTAGAGTAGAGCTGTGGTGCATTGACCACATTGTGAAACGAGGCCAGTCCTCCAGTCGGGCACAAGTAAACAGCAAGACAACTGTTGATCCAGTTTCTTGTTTACATGCAAGTGCAGTTTTTTTAAATCTCTGTCTGCTGTTCATGTATAGACTCGCTGTCTTATAAAAGTTGGACGCCACTCACACAGTTTTCTATTCTTATGCAGCTCAGTCCTGATTTGTCCGTTAAGTGTCCACCACACTAACTACTGAGGATCATTTATTCTACATTTTCTATATTAATTATTTGTTTATTCTTTACAAAAAAGGGACAACAAAACAAAAGTGTTGTGCACCACAGGCCCTCTGTCCTTTAAAAAGTGTCGTCGCATTTCGGTGTCAACTCATTTTGAGCAAACACTTCATACACTATGTTTGTTTCCTCTGCGCGACCGACTCTGGCTATGACTCATTAGAGAGCGGGTAGTAACTGTAGATGATATTAGATGCAGTTTTTCTGTGTAGTTTGAATCAGCGGCTTTAAAACTCTCAAGGACGCTACGCTCGGGAACAGGTGCGCTGAAATCCACCTTTGCCAGAAGAATTCAAAGGAGACAAACAACTTTTCTTTCAGCTGCTTCAGTGTGTGTCTGGCAGGAGTTGTATAGTCTGTGCTTGTTCATTCCTCTCAGTCTCGGGCTGCCTGCGTCTCTCTGCATCTGGCTGGGTTATTGCTCTTTCAGAGTGACTCAGACAGGCTGCGTGGCTGTCTGGCTGGTAGTGTGGTTATGAATGTTTCAGGGTCACTGGGCTCACAAAGGCCGCCGTCGCCAAAAGAAACGCATCAGCAGTATCTCAGCGTTACAGTGGTTACACCTGTTATCTGCCTGCGTCTCAATGGAGAGACTAATGGCATTAAGAAAAAACACACTGAACAAAAGTCCCATTTGTTGGCTCTGTTCTTCAGCTTTTATTTTGTTTGTTCACAGCCACTTCCTTTCAGTGCGTCCCTGTCTGTTCCCCACTTCTTTTCTTTGTGTGTGCCACTTGAAACACAACAACACAACTGAAACATCCTCCTACATGAACACACACGCCTACGACTTTACCCCAGCCAGACGTCCTGATAACTTATGTTCGCTGTGGTTGTTGTGACGCTGTATCCCACGGATGAACTGCCATCAACACGCTCATTGTTCATGCTAACTAATGACTGCAGCTCTGTACTGTTCGTTAAGGAAACTTCATGGTATCCTGCCCGCTTCCTCGCCATTCAGTGATGTATGAGCCATAGACTGTGTTTAAGAGATGGACATAGTCACCATGATGTTACCTGTTGATGTGTGGACTTGTATATCGTCACATTTCGGAGCCTGAAGCGACCATATTTGGATATGAAGGGAGGAATAAGCTGGACTTCACCTGATAAATGAGCCTCCTATGAATCATTGGAGACCAGAGCTGTCAATCACACTAGCCACGCCCCTAAATCTTCCCCTTTTAATATCTCCTTAATGATAAATAATTTTATATAGTGTATGATGGGAATCAAACATGCGGGCCAACCCTGGCGCATGGGATGAATTTCCAAATTATGAAAACTAAAATTAACTGCAATATGCTACAACTTTAATGTGTTTAACTTTTATACATTTACAAGGCAGCAGGGGATAACTTTAATTTCTTCCTTAATAGCTCCCACTTTAGTTTGTATGGTGTGGTGAGTCAGTTTTCAGGATTACTACACAGATGTATGTAAATTTATAATAATTTCTAGATCTTGACAAGTTGTTTTAATCATTTTTCATCATGTACTTGTTCTTCTTTGCACTAAAACAAAGGGACAGGTTTGGAGTTGTTGTTATTTATCGGTTGTTATGCTGTTGTTTGACTGGTCCGGCCCACTCGGGATCAAATTGGGCTGGATGTGGTCCCTGAAATACACACCACTGGTCTCTGGTTCGAACATCACTTTCATTTTGATATATTATTTTTTCTTTAGAAATCACCTCACTGCTATAAATGCTGTTTGCTGAGTAAGTAACACCAAGACTTCTCGTTATGACCTGAAACATCCCCAGAGAGAGAGTGAAACCACAAAAGTTATGGCTGTGTGGAATTTACCTTGATCATGACTCCACCGCAGCAGCCTTCAAAAATCTTTTCAAAATAAAACTTCCACACAGGTGTCCACGCTGCTTATTTATTCATAACAACAGTAACAGTATTTGGAAATCCTCTGGTTTATGTGTGATAGGAAGCCACACATAACAGTCTCTCTGTTATCATCATCTGTCCTGATTTATGTATAATTATTCATGTTCTGCTTTTTTTTTTCTCTCTGCAAGTGTTGTCCTAGTAGACACTGTAGTATTATTGAAATCAAAATTCATTTTTTCTCTCACTGCATTAACACAACAGCAATTCAAACGTTACCCAGTTTGTGACAGCATTTTGTTTGCTTTTTGTTTGTTTACTCTGAGTCTGGTTGGTTTTTTTTCCTGGAAACAATTCAATGAGTCACAGGAAGATTGCAGTTTAGTGATAGTAGAAACAACCATTTCCATGGAATTAGCTAAATAAATACCCAGTCGATAATCGCGCCCTGAGAGATAAAGAAATAAACCGAATTACCAGAAAATGAAAGAGAAATGGGAAAGGGAAGAATCCCTGGGTTGCTACTAGCCACAATCTTCAAAAGTGTGAAGTCAGTAAAGTTAGTTACAAAGTTACAAGTACTTCAGTCCTTCACAACACTCTGGCCACATTGCTGAGTCACACAGGCTGAGGAATCTCCCTTCATTTCCAATCTCAACTAAACTCTTACTTTCTCTTTTCTTCTGCAGCTTCTCCCCGGGTGTGGCCAACGATCCGGCGCCCTCCACTGGAGCCATCAAACGACGCACGCAGTCCCTCAGTGCCCTGCCCAAGGACGGAGACAGGAAGGTTGGTCCACAATGCAGACAGTCGATCAGTAGAAACAGGAAGGGTATTTCTCTTTAGATTTCAAATTAAACCTCCACACTCCTCCACCAGAGGGAGAAGGACCACATCCGCCGTCCCATGAATGCGTTCATGATCTTCAGTAAACGCCACCGGGCCCTGGTGCACCAGCGACATCCCAACCAGGACAACCGGACGGTCAGCAAGATCCTGGGCGAGTGGTGGTACGCTCTGGGGCCCAACGAGAAGCAGCAGTACCACGACCTGGCCTTTCAGGTAGACATAAAGCTCATATCTTCTTTGGTGTTTTTAAAGGGTGCAGTTAGCCTATGGGTTAGACCCATTTCTGCATGTACCGTCAAATCAGAACGCACTTAGACATCTGCTGAGCTGTAATCCAGCTCTGATCTCCACCAGTGGGTTTGTAGATTTTTATTACCTGAACCATTTCACAGCTTTCAGGTCAAACCTACTGCTTCATTCCTCTTGCTCTGCCTCATAGACGCAGTGTTTTACTGCCCCCTACTGGTTGTCGGTTGCCATTGACTTTGTTAATACATGATAAGACTGAACACTGTTGCCCTCTTGTGGTGAAATAGCAGCACTACCTTGTTAAAACTGGCCCTTTATAACAGATCTCGTACTTTGATTACATCATTTGTCACACGGGTAATACCTTGTGTGTCCAAAGAAAATAACATCAGATCAGTTCATTAGATTTTCTGAAATGCTGCTAACAGATGGACAAATAAACAAACAAACAAACAAACACCATGACACAGCTAAAAGCATAACCTTCTTAGCAGAGGTAATAGATGAATGTGTTTCACTACTAATGACCGTAACACAGTAGTGACTCTTTAGCCAGCATGTGAAAACTTTGACTGTTTTTCTGGAGACATCCAGATTTACCGGGAGCAATAGATGCTTCTCTGTAATTAGGTGATAAAAATCCAGCTTTTATGAGCTGTGACTGTTACACAACAAAAGCTCAAAAGCCACACCAGCAGAAAGTTAAAGACTCTCCCTCCGTCTTTCAGGTGAAAGAGGCCCATTTCAGAGCCCACCCAGACTGGAAGTGGTGCAACAAGGACCGCAGAAAGTCTCTGTCGGAGGGTCGCGGGACCCCGAAGGAGCCTCGTGAGAGGAGCATGTCCGAGAGCATCGGTGAGTGTGATGATTGGCACTGATCTGCTTTTCCAAGCTAATGCACAAAATGTCTTTAAGGAGGAAACATCAGTGAGTTGTTTCAATCCTCATAATAGTCATTTCAGGTTCTCATATGACTCAAAATACTTTCAATATTATAGTGATATGATTTTAACTGTAATAGGGTAAAAAAACACAGAGGTACTGGTATTACTGTGATTTTTTTTTTCTGACTAGACAGTGAACATAAAAGGGCTGTTGTTGTATTGATCTGCTCCATGATGCTACAGTCTTTCTTCTCTCTTCTCCAGATGCCCACTCGGAGTCCCAGGTGCTGGAAGGGAAGGGGGTGGAGCGTCGAGGGGGGCTGTTTGGGGGGCAGCACCCCCGTCCCCGAGCCTTTTCCCAGAGTGCCGTGCACACCCTGGAGCAGAGGGAGCGGGAGAGAGACCTGGAGAAGGTATGATGTTGTTAATCTGTAGCTCCGAGGCGGCAAACACACTCGGGAGACTTAAGGCTGTGAGGAGAAGTTTTACAGATCACCAGCTACCACCAACTGGTTACTTTCCTAACAGTGTAATCTCTCAGAAAAACACCAAAATAAATCTAATCATGTGTTGTGATCACAGATCTTAAGATAAACTAAAGAAAGGTTTCATTCAAGAAGTGAATAAAACAAAAAACAGACTGAAGAATCTCACAAGTGTTTCATCTCGCGCCAGACGTGTGTCCTTCAGACCGCTCAGGGTTTTGGTTGAACTCTTCAACTGCGAGCTCTCTGTTCAGAAACAGTTCAAATGGACTCACTTGGTTCTTTGTGTGAGGGCTCGAGTTGTTGCTGCTGAAAAAAAACGCAGTGAAAGCTCTGGGGGAGCGCAGTCTCCAACTTCAAAGGTTTCACTCTCTACTTTTTTAGTGCCTTTGAAGGTGTGAGACTGTGGTGTTTGCTGCTTCGCTCCTAATCACAGAGGAGTAGGCCTGCATGTGAGCGCTTTTTGTTTGAAGGCGTTTGTTTAATGCTGGTGGCGTTGTGCTTCTTTTTCTCTATAATCGCTGTCCTACAACAGATATCGTTAGAACATCTTTCACACACTGAACATTTTGCATGGCCTCTTTTGTTTTCTCACCTTTGTCAGGATGACGGAGGCAGTTTGTTTCGCAGCCGCCCGCTGCCTCTGTACCAGGGCGGGGCCAGCGAGGACGTGACCAGCGACGAAGAGCGCATGGTCATCTGCGAGGAAGAGGGAGACGATGATGTCATGGGTGAGCTGCACGATCCGCTGAGTGACTTAGCGGCGGTTAGAGTGACGGTTTCATAACCACAGAGTGATAGTTTCAGTTCCCGTGACGGTCAGTGTGTTTTGAAAAAAAAAAAAAAAACACACACCACACTGAACTTGAGCCTTCTTTGTCAGAATGATTGTGTCAGCGAAACACACACACGCTAAAAAAAGGAGAGCTGTGTCATCTCGTTAGTCCTGTTAATTACTAGTGTTAAAATTTTGCAACAACAATAACACATGATTTGCAATTGGATGGTGATACTGGCAGTTTGAAGGCAGACTTTCCACCAGTGTTGTGTCATTTGTTCAACACTGATTGCAAATCAAATCACTTCAAGGGAGCAGTTGATCGTATGTTGTGTGGTTAGATTACAGATGAAGTTCAATCCAAAACACAATGGCTTAGGATTGTACTGGAATTATTTGCCGTGTTAATTGCACTGCAAGGACGGTGCTGTCTGAAGAAGAAGTCAAACCTTCATGTCACATGTTGGTTTAAAAACTCTTTGAATATATTTGTAAAAAGCTGTTGTTAAACCTCTGATCTCTCACCCTCAGAGGATTCCTGTCCTGAAGGCTCCATCGACCTCAAGTGTAAAGAGCGAGTGACCGACAGTGATGAGGACGAACCAGATGGACAGGTACTGTGATTCGAAATTAACTTTGATCTAGGTTTTACTGGGCAGCCATTTTTCCTTTCCCCCATTTTATACTGGATACATACTGAACAATGTAAAGGAAATAATCTGTAATTGTTACTTGTATCTGGGTCCCTCAGTAGTTGCATTCCAACATCAATAGTGAAATACTGCGTGTAAGGTGTCATATTGTGGAGGGTTTGATTTCTGAATCTTTATTCCCATCAAACCTTCAAAACCCACAGGTTTTCTAAAAGTTACGGTAACTTGAGAAGCTTGTGTGTGCATGAACAGAGGTACTTCACATGGTAACTTTCCCTCTTTGATCTCGGTGCCTCTCTCTTCCCTCCAGCATGGCTTCCAGCCAGTGGCTCGCTCCTCTCTCCCCTCCTCCTCCCCCTCCATCCCACACTCTGACTCCACCTCAACTAAAGGGAATGGAGGAGGAGGAGGAGGAGGAGGTGCTGAAGATGGGTCTGAGAGGAGGCGAAACAGGGGTGTGGATGGAGGAGAGGAAGGCAGCGAGGGAGTGCCCAAGGGAGAAGAAACAGCAGCAGGTGGAGGAGAAGGAAATGGGGGAGGCGGACAGAGCATCTCCTCACTGTCCATGACCGGCTCAGCATCCATCACCCAGACCCCCCTCCCTCTGGCTCAGCAGGGTCTGACCCAGGTCCTCGGAGGTGTCCGCATGGCTCCCACTATGGTCACCAATGTGGTCCGCCCCATCGCCAGCACGCCCATCCCCATCGCCAGCAAACCAGTGGAAGGGGCCATCACCCTCAGCTCCCTGCCGCAGGACAAGAAAGCCACTCTCCTCATCGGAGGAGGCGGAGCTCAGC
>OOFC01008416.1:4970-29481 GCA_900323345.1 Pseudochromis fuscus
ACCAGCCCCGCCGGGCACTGACACATCCCGTCTGCCCCACGTCACGTCACTCACTCAGTCAGTCAGGATCAATGCGGAGCTGTCGCCATCAGCACGCCTCTCGCCGCGACAGCGCACCAACAACCCCTTAACCAATTTGAGGGGACATGAAAGTCGCGGTTGTGATCTGCTGTTTACAAATCCACATACAACATCACATATCCTCTCCCCCACTCCTCTGTTTGCAGCGCCGCAGAAATCCGACAGGGAAGCAAGCCAATTAGCGCCGTCCGTTCCGCTCTTATCCTATCGCGGCGCAGCAGGATGCGCGGGGTTGAAAGGTAGTCACTGGTGGGCTGTACTCTGCGCAACCAAAGTCTTGATGTCAAAGTGGAGGGGCCCGTTGCTTGATGACTTCTGTTGGATTACCACTGTTACTGTGCACTCCACCTCCTCGCTCCCGTCCCCCGAGCCCTCGTTTTCTTCTCATTTCAGCTTCACGATGAGCCGCTCAAATGTCTTTACTTCCTTTCTGCACAACCTTCACAACGCCCTTTACCACGGCGTCCTTTTTAACTTCTCCCTTTTTTTCCTCATCTCTTCACTCAGCCGTTGATACTTGACTGTTTCTTTCCCAGTTCATCTCTCTCTGTCCTTCAAAGAGCTATCGATTTAACCAAGCGACATCAGACAGAAATGAGGCTTTAAGTCCTGCATGAATTCACACAAGCTCGTGATTTTCTGCAATTAAGTGTGCTAATGCGAGCCCTGCGAGGTCCCGGCGACCTCCTGCCAGTTAGACAAAGACGAAGCGTGTTCCTCCTTGGATTTTGTCTTTGTGAAGTTTCAAGGCGAAGCTTTCTGCTTGGTCTGATGGCTGCTGAGGATACTCCAACTACCACGAAGCAGTGTTTGGTGGTAATACATCACAGAGGGAGAAGATGAGGAGAGAGGAAGGAAGCAAGGATAGATGTATACAACTATTTAAACGAGTCCAGGTTGTCAAAAGTGTTGGAAGGCATACCAAAATCCCTCTGACATGTTTGTGTGGGTGTCTTAGCCGTGACTCTAAGCTGTGATGGGGGTAAATTGGAGGTGCATTACCTAATCCCATCCCGTTGGTTAATGCACTGCAGGTGGATTTCTTTGATCCAACATCCCATCTGGCATTTAAGGCCCGTTAGCTGCACCGATACCGAGCGGAGTAGTTATTAATGTTAGTATTCTCTTTTGTAAAATATGCATAAGGCCATATATTTCGCTCTCGGGGGCCAAACCCATCTCCCGCGGATAAGCATTATCACTCTCTCTTACTTCTTCTCTATTCATCTCTTTATCTTTCCATAAATAATGTATGCTAAACCACAAATCACTTTCTTCGCAACACTTGACATGTATGGTACACACAGCTGCGGCTTACTAATCAGGGCGGCCTTAAATACACGTTTCCTGGGAATATGAAGCATATTCTCCCTGCTGTATACGCCGGGCAGAAGCTGGAATAATTGAAATATAGAAATGTATCCCAGGGTTAACACCACTATCTCCTAAAATATGCTTTTTGTGTGGACATCTAGGCGCCATTACAGTTCCTACAATCCCACTAAAATGTCCCGTAACATTGAAATATTGTTAACAGCAAGCAGTGAATCACTCCTCATAGAGGAAGTCTTAAAATGACAGCTATTTCCTTTTTCTTTTCATAATTCAGATTTGTGCGCAATTTGTACCCCGCAAGTATAAAAAAAAGCTGCCAAGTATTTTATACTGTGGTTGAAAATGAGCTTGGGCGCAGCAGAAGCAGCCTCCTGTACTCACTATTGAGGCACAATTCTAATTTACAACTTTGCCATGGAGGCAAACAGACACGGGCGCTATCACCGCCAGCAGCCGCCGGAAAAACAAATTAACTTTTTTCCCTCCATTTCTACCCTCCATTCAGAGCGATGGGCAGCTTTTTCCTGAAATGATGTGCAGGTTTATTGGTGTTGATGTGGGCTGTCAGTCAAATATCAGAGGGATGGGGAATTGACAGTGGAGATGATGAGGAAATCCTCATGCATATATATCAGCTGATAAAGGGGCAGTCGCAACAAGCCGGCGCCATTTCTTCCCGCCCCCTCCCACACTCCTCTTTTTCTGTCGCTCTCCACATCGCTCATGCCTTCCCCTTGAAATCCCCCCTTCTCTTCTCACACGAAAGCCTTTTATGTTTCTTGTCTTTCATACTCCGGCTACACCTGCCTCCAACCAGACCGTTTGGCTCTGAACTGCTCGCTCTTATTTACAGCTCTGGTGTCGAGCGGGGAGAGGAGGGGTGAGGCGGGGATGCCGACCCACTCCTCTGCAGTTTGACCGTGAAGCAGCTCCAGCGGAGCAGTTGAGGAATTAATTACTTTATTCATAGGCCTCTCAACAACTTGTTTACCTCCCCCTTCGAAGTTTTCTCACCAAGTTCAGGGGCCGCAAGGTGTAAACTCTCTGATTATATGCTCTTTTGTCCTGAGTCAGCCAATTATTCAGTTGAATTTTTTTGCCACCCTATATTATGTAAGGGGCCATCATCAGAGAGCTAATCACTCTGTAATGTTCTCCAGAGTTGTGCCAGATTATTTTATTGCTGTCACATTTTTCAAACAGCAGAGATCTCATTAGGAATAAAAGTCGTCTTTTTTATTTCTACTGGTAACGTCTGTGAGTCATCCCGCCGAGGGAACACGATACCCACATTTGTACAGTGAATTATTGCCCTTACGGTAATTATCAAATGAGACAGTGAGCCGAGACTTCCATTTGTGTTGATCAGTTTCGCGATCCATCAGCTCCTATCGAGTTATGACATTTGAATTGACCCTGAGGGACGGGCCGTTTGAAGTGCAGACACATTCGTATCGGCCAGACAGCTCAGCGGCATTTCACCAGCCAACTGCCCATCACTCACCGGCCAATTAAAGGTATCCATGTGGCCACAGGAAACAGTCACGACCAATTAGCATTTGATCTTACGTACTCACGGGCACACATGCGCTCGGAGCATGGGGGCGCCAGGAAGCGATTACACCTCCAATGGCGGTTATGTCCCATCCAGTCATCCTCATGTCACGTGTGATGGATGGACTTCCTCTGTCATTTAATGTCGGCTAATGACGGACACATGCAAGAACACACACACACACACACACACACACACACACACACACACACACACACACACACACAGTCCTGCTATACTTGGGTCTTTTTTCTCGCCCCCTCGTGCATCTCCCTCTGAAATACACACAGAGCGTGACCTCTGCTCTCCAGACAGAGAAGGTTAAGTGTTTCTTGTCTGAGGATGTGTGGAGGGCCGGAGGAGCCAGGAGTCTAACCTTTCCCAGCCGGCCAATGGCTCTCATCTGGAGTCATGGTGACCTGGCCCGTTCCCCGGCCTCCAGCTGGAAAAATGTTAACAATTTAGAAAAAAAGCAACACACGGTTCACAGTTTGTAGCAGGAAATATATGAGAGCTGTGTTGGTTTCGGGGGATTTCAGTCACGTCAGGAAGAAACGAGCAACATGATGCACATGACCATGAACAGTACTGCACATTTAAACGTCCCACTTAACAGCTCGTACTTAAAATATGCAGATGGTTGACGCCACCATGGAGGGTTTTCTTGAGAAATTACCCAAGAAAGAAATGAAAAAGATTTTAACAGAGACTGGGGTCCTGTCTGGAAAAAAATCCTTAACACACAGAATATCACTATTTCACCACTAGAGGGCGACAGTGTTCAGGCTGTAACATCAGTACAGCTGCATTATGCCCTGTTGAAGCCAATAACGTAATAAATTTGCCCTTTTTGAAATGTAATAGGCCAATAACGTAATAAAAGTCCTGAACCGATAATGTAATAACAGCCAATAATGTAATGATTTATTACGTTATTGGCTCAGTTATTACATTTGCGAAGTTTTTTTTCTTTTACCAGGCCAATAACGTAATAAGCAGCCAATAATGTATGACTTTTTAACAACTTTTATTACATTATTGGCCTGTTACATTTCAAAAAGGGCAAATTTATCATGTTATCGGCTGTCATTACATTATTTACTGTTATTACATTATTGGCTGTTATTACATTATTTACTGTTATTACATTATTGGCTGTTATTATGTTATTGGTTTCAACATGTCCTGATGGAGGTTTCTGCTCCCTGGCTTTGTTTTTATTTGACTTATGTCCGAGATCCTTCTGCCTCACAGTGGATGTGAATGTAAATGTGTTTTTATGAGGCTCAAACACAAACTTAACAAGAATCCCACTGCTGTGAAAAATCCACAGAAACCAAAATGATCAGTTTGGCTCGACCACAACGGGTTGAGCGATAGAATTAGTTTTTGTTTGCAATTTGGGTGAACTGACCCTTTAAATAGGCATTCAAGTCCATATGGTGCAGCCTCAGTTACCAAAGTACTTCCAGGCTTTGTGGTTATTTATGTTAATGTGTCTTTCATTTGTTTTCTGAGTGTGTGCTCTGATGCTGCTGTACTCATGTCTTTGTTTACAGTGCAGCCTCTACCGCTGCTAAAACCACTGATGTGTGAGACAGCGAGTGGGGAGGTCACCGCCCAGCTGCTGTGTTTTTTTTTTTTTTTTTCCTGGTGGACTGTATTTACTGTCCGTCCACAGTGAGACACTTCCACAGAGTGTGAGAACGAGGCGTGGAGCCCAGCGGTCTCGTTAAATATTAATGGCCTCCCTGACAGAAGTGGGGAAGGGAAGAGAAAAGACAAGACAAATTGCTGCGGGCGACGGATTTTTTATGTGGAATCGCTAAAATATGCCACATATCAAAATGCAAACAATTAAAGGGAAGCCCACATTTCACCAGACGAGGCCTGGACGGCGCAGCGCTCCAACAATTCATCCCTTTTTTTCTTACTTTCTTGCACCTTGATCTCCCTCATCCTCCTCCCTTCATCGCTTTGTTCTCCTCTTCCTCCCTCCCTCCATCTTGTCACCTCTTCCTTTCATCACTCGCTCTTTTTTTTTCCTGACTGAAGTATCATCTCACCAGGGACTGGCCTGGCGTTGATTAAGACAAGCTTCCCATATCTGCTCCCTGCTCCCCTGAGAACAACTTGCTGTGCATTCATACCTGTCCGCCTCAATCTTCTCTCTCCTCGCTGCTAAATTAGACTAATTTAAAGAGAAAATTACCATTTTTACCATGATGCATTTGCAGCGGGGTTTTTGACTGCACCAATGCTTCTTGGGTAAAGTGAACCGGCAACGTTTTCATGCATTTTACTCGATTTCCTCCCTTTTTTTTTTTTAACCTTATTTTAAAGATATTAAAAAAGGAACCAATGGATATATTCTCCACTCACATCTTCCTCCCTACATTATTAATGGCTCCTAAGTGAAGCTGTTTTAACTGTGATTAGCATCGGGTGGATGTAGCAGCAGTTTTATCCCTCACCTTCATCCTTTTTTTACTCTTATCGCCGCTCTTATCTGCCATTAATGGAAGCTGATTTGAACCAAATTGCTGGTGTGTGATGCATATGGAGAGAGAGTCAGATGAATAGATTTAATTATGCCCAGCGAGGAAAGCTCAAACCCTGGTGTTTTTTTTTATACATTGGGCAAAGGTGTGACTTTCTTCAAAACAAGGCCCTGGATCAGCTTTCAGTGGCCTGGCGTGACCTTCATGTTGGGTGGCGGTCCACTTGTAGCCCGATCCTCACTTCCACAAGGAAACCACACCAATTTTAAAGAGCGCTTGTTGTCTATTTTTTGCCGGCGATGTTATTCTGTCCATCCCGAGCTTGAAATACTTTCCGAGTAGTCTCACCGTGAAGCAGCCAGAACAGGAGAGGAAGGCACCGCGTTACATCACAACCCTCTATAGTGTTAATCTCTCTCTCTCTTCCTGTCTCCCCCGGTCCTCCCTCTGTCTGCCTCTCAGTTTGTTTCTCCTCTTTCTTCACTCCACAGAGATATGTGCGCTCTTCTCCAAATACATACAGAGCAATCTAATTACTGCGATAACATTTCTGCTTGGCTGATTAACTGTTCTCCCTGTGCCTCTGAACGCAGCAGCATTGCTTCTATATATTCCTAAGCTCCTTATTCCTCCCCAGCCGAGCCGCACTTTCACGGGAGCTTTGGCTCACCCATCCATCTCTCCTTTCTCTCACTCCTTCTGTCTTTCCCTCCGTCCTCTCCGCCTCTTTCTTATTCGTAGCGCTTCTCGTTTATTCTCCAAGGCCGATAGGTTATTTAGCCAGCTCTCACTTTTCTTTTTACTGGCTTGCTCATTTAATTCCCTTTTTTTTTTTACCTACTCATTCTGTTTCTCTTTCATGCACTCTTTATATTTTACTCTCATTCATCCTCCAAGGCAAAAAGGATACTTGGCCAGTTTTCTCACTTGCTCTGAGCGATCCTTCTTCTGAAGAGCATAACAAGCTGTTGCAGGAAATCTTACTGTTCTGGTTAATGGTGAAGTTTGCTTCCTCGAGGCTTCACCAATATTTGCCACCAATGAAATAGCTGCAACATCCTACCTGAAAACTATCAATTGAATCTGTGTTTAAGTTTCCTTTCCGATTTTGCACAGCGTGAACATATTAGCAATGCCTCTGCTAGATTTTATGCAGCGTTATCACCCCACACTGCAAATAAACTCCAGGCCAGGATGTGCTGTGACGTCTTCATGACCACACAGGTGAATCAGCAGTTTCACCAAAAGTTAACTCTGTAATCTGTAAGCTCCCAGCAGAGTTGAGGATGGATTTGAAGGTCTTACTTGTAGCTTTCTGAGGTGTTTCTGACCCTTTAGTCCATATGAGTGTGTATGGAGCTCGAGGTCTTAAGCTTGATGTCTTTGGGCTGTTTCCATGTTGGATTTAAACCTGAGGGAACAGAGTTTTTGCTGTGAGGCCCCTGGAGGCTCTGGATTTACCTGCATAAGGAAATCATGTTGGCTCAATTTAAATCTCTGGTTAAAAAAAACCCCACTTTCTTAACTAGACTTCTGGTAATTTGCTGCTACACTGCTTCATACTACACATGCAACTAAGAAGATAGTGGTGCTGTTTCACCACAAGAGGGCAACAGTGTTCAGTCTGTAGCATCAGTGCAGCTGGGAGATACCTTGATGAGTGCTTTCTACTTGTAATTTGTTATTTTTATCAATAGGTTTTTATTTGCTGTTATTATTGTTGATATTTATTGTCAACATACTGGTTTTTATTCCCTTCTTTGCTCCATTTCTCTCTTTTTCATCTGTTTCCTGTGTGTGAGAGGATGCTAAACCACCTTTTGTTGCAGAGATAAGCCTTGCCGTTGTGTGTTTGTGCAGAGCTTTAGCTTGTGTGTGTGTGTGTACCTCACCTCAAACACCGTATAGCAAGGTGTTCACGAGTTTCATCAAGTCTGCGAGCGTGTGAGCCCGCACACATAATGTACACATACACACACGTCAATTAAATCCTTGTCCTCCTCCTGAAAACACGACTTCCAGCACACACACACACACACACACACACAAACACACACCGCAGCGGCAGCAGACAGCATTCTCACATCCCTCGTTATGCCTGGCGATAACCAACCACCCACTGATTCCCTGTTGCACCAAATAGGAAAGCTTATTAAGACTACACACAAGTGCACACCATCACAGTTGTTGTCACAATTGCAGAGAACAAAGAAGCCCTAATGCTGGGGATAGAAGTGAGGATATGATTTCTTGAAAGATTCCTCCAGAAAAGGCCGTTGTGAAGCTGCTGTAGTTTGCACACAGATGTAATATAGTTTGTGGCTAACACAGAAAGTGATGTGTAATAGTTTGTCTGAGAGAGCGAGCTCCTCTGCTCCTCCCGGCTTCTTCCCTCCTGCCCGGAGGGCTAATTGCACGGGTCAGGTTGGTGACATCACTGCACTGGCTAGCTGTGATCTCACTGTTACACATAGTAGCCTCATTAGAGCACGGCTAACCAAGCGCATGCACGTCTTCCCCCCACCGTCCTCCCTCCCTCTCTCTCTGCTACAGTAATGAGAATGACAGGAAGTGTAGTAATTACAGTCAGTCCAGTTTCTCGCCAGCTGCTTGCTTTGCACTGAGTTTCTGGTGCAACTGGATGACTGCTTTTATCCAAATCAGGGTGTCAATTTTGCAAAGTGCACCAGTCATCGTCCATGATGGCTGACTAAGGTTTTCCTCAGGAAATTAAGGAAAATGAAAAAGAGAAGAGGTTGTAAATTAACATGCTACTGTTCCCCGTTTAGTGCATCATGATTACTCACAGCATTTCATTAAGAGTTTGAACTATTCATCAAAAACAAAAGCTGTGGTTGAAGTACTATTTCACCAATAATCCCCTCGGTATCCCGGGCCTGCCGAGGTGACGCCAGGGCGACGACTGGAGCGGCAGGCTAATGATGACAGCGACACACTAATAATGGTTCCCAGTAGCTCCTGTGACAGTGGGGAGTGTATTAAATGGGACACACGGAGCAAACCCGACTCACCCGGACCTCCTACTTTCCCCCTAATGAGAGTTTGATGGAGTGGTTGTGTAGGTAGATAATGCTAAGTTAATGAGATGTCCTATTTCATGAGACTGTTTGCAGCTCCCTACAGAGTTAACTATGTGTGTGTTGCCTGCGTTGATGTATACGACTGTCTTCTGCAGTGTGTGTGGAGGTGCTTACCTGCAATCTGTTTATTTCTAGATTACTGTTTTCTGAATAAGTGACGGAGCAAAAACTGTCCTAAAAAGAGAGAAATAATGAATCAAATAGTGAAAAAAAAGACTTGGAGAGAAGAAAGAAAAGCAGTGAGACATTTTTAACAAACATCTGTCTCACGGGAGAAGAAACAGGGAAAGATTTGGCGATGAATAAGGGATAAGGTAATGGGAGAGAGGGGGATAACCACCTCTCTCATGGCAGGTACATGTCTCTAATTGGGAGTCCCACCCTTACTCTGTGCCATCCTCCCTCCTCCTCCTTCTTACTTCCATCTTTTCTCAGACAATGTGGTGAGAAAAAGAGGCTTTCCTAATTAATGCAGTTATAATGATGGGTCCAACTGTGGACCTCTGCCCCCTCAGAATGTTGATTAAGGCTGTGTGTGTGTGTGTGTGTGTGGAGGCGGGGTGAATCTTCAAGGCAGCTCCACCAGATAAACCAGGGATTTTGGATAATCATATATTTATATGTAATATAATTATATGTCTATTGATGCATAGGAGATGAATAGTGCTGATACTTCTTTTTCCAACAATGCTGATTTCTATATGGTTATCACTGAGGTAATTGGTAGTCTGCTTTTGGCTCCGGCATAATGTGGGAGTGCTTAGAAAATCAAAATAGTTCCAAGAAAGAGGAAAAAAAAAATGTGCAGAAGAAAGATGCTGCAGCAGCGCCCACACTGTTTCTGTGGCAAGTGATCTCTAGGAAGTGAGGTGGAAAAACATTAAAGCAGCAACGGCTTAGCACCAGTGATAGCACCTTAAGAAAAATAAAAATAAAACAAGGATGTCGCAGATGACAGTTTTAACCTTCCCAAAACAGCTCAGAGATCAGCGTGATGCTGTAATGACTGCCAGTTTTTCTTAAAGGGACATTGCACGGATTTTGCACATCAAGCTCACTTCATTAGCTGTAGTTGGAAGTAGTCTGAAAACTGTTGAGTAATTGCATGATGATGAGAGAGGTGGGATTTTGGAGAATATCAGAGACATCTCTACTTTTCTTCTTTTAAATCCGTGTTTGTGTCTTCAGTCTTTGTAGCGCTGCAATATTAAGTGCAGCATTCCTCAAACCAGTGGTCAATATACGCCGGATCTCTAATAATGACCAGGGCTGTGATCGATATAAACAAATAGCCACAAGAAAACAAGGGGAGGATGAATTAAACCTATAGTGAGCCTGCACATTTCACAATAAAATAATTGCTGTCCGGTATAATCCCAGAGAGCTTTTATTCTGAAAGTTACATGAAGGGTTTGTATTAACAGCATAATTTAGAAACTTTAGGGTGTTGATCCGCTCTATTTCCAATCCAATTTGAAACCTCATACTAAAATATGAGTAATTGAACTGAGCAAGCAGAGGAAAGTAGAAATAAAAGCCAGCTCCTAACACAGGTTGACATGTTACCTTGTGCAGTTGAGGTAAATACAGAGAAGTGCATGTTGATACCTTCAGAGGAGTCATTTGATGCTTCGTCTGAGGCCTGTAGGACGCACTGCACAGACTAAAGTTGAGGTTATAAACTGGACATAAGCAGCAGTTTCTTCATTAAAAGGAGCGTTGACAGAGGACAGTGGTACATCCTGATGCCACAGCTGCTTTGAGTAAATCCCTCCTGTTAGGTGAGTGCATCAGAAGAACCACTGGCCTCCTCTCTTTGTATTCTTGACAGCACAACATAAGCAAAGTGAATAGCTGACCTGCTTTTGGCAACAATAGCCCACACAGGTATAAGTGAGGTGAGCAGATTAGCTAAAAAACAACACTAATTGGTTTGCAGGATGGTGCCAGGCCAATGTTGCATCCCTGTCCAGGTCTGCAATTGGCCGGGCCAGCGGGTTACCATTCAGGCCACGTATCTGCCTGTAGCAGTAATGAGAAGTGCCTCGCTGTTAATGAGATAAACACAGACATTAGATTGGCTCAGCAGGAGCTCAGAGGAAAGGAGAGGGTGAGAGGAGAAGTGGGTTGGAGGAGAGCGAGGGAGAGTGGTGGGCATGGTGGGAACGACGAAGGAGAATATGCAGAATATGAAATATTTAGAGGAAAAGGGGCTCGGTTAATTTCAAGTGTGAAGTAAAGCTTCATTATGACTCCAACAAAGGTGACGAGTGTATTTCGTCCGCAAAACGAGAGAATAAGCGCTTCGGCGTGATAATGATGACGACGCTAGTAATGGCAAAGTTGATAAGAAAAGCATAACACGCTGTGGTGTAACAGCTATTTTACTGAATATGTTAAAATATTCATGCCCCATATGCTACGTGACAACTTTACTCCTTTTTCATGTTCCCACACACACACTCAGACGCACACACTGGGGATTGTCAACGCCTGCTGTGACATTATAACCGTATCTATCATTAAGCAGTCTTTTTCCAGGCACAGCCGCTAATGAACGCACAGGAGCTCCAATGAGTTTGTCTAGCGGTGGGCGAGCGTGCACGAGTGTGTCAACATTTGGAAAGCTGACGCAAGGTGGAGTGTGTGTGTGTGTTTGCATGTTGTGTGTGAGTTAGAGTGGCTTTCATCAACTCATGCAAGATCTGTTGCCTGGGTGAAGTTTATTGTTTCATCATAACAGCCCCCAAAAGGAGTCTATTAAAGCACATAAAGCTTACCTTCAAAATAAAAGCAGATTTAGATATTAATTGAATGAATCTGCCTCCTTAGAGAATAATTTGGGTAATCCTCTTGTGTTTCCCAGGTTTGGTAAGAAGAAAGAAGACAAGAGCAAAGATGCAGCCAAAACATCTAAGAACAAACTGGAGGCCCTGAGCGAGGAGGAGCTGGACAGGATCGCTGACAGCAGAGAAAGGTGTGGACCACTCCTCTGTGTTGGTTTAGAGTGTCATAAAAAACGAGGTTTACAACATGGGAAAGTGCTGAGAACGCCAGAAAGTTCACACAATCATACAAAAGCCTGGGCAACAGTAGTAAAGCGCACCTTACCCGACAGGTTGTGAATCATCCCGATGCATTCGCCCACCTGAAAAATAACTCCTCTGCTGAATGTGCATCACAGACCAAACAGAAGAATAACTGCGTCTGTCTTCCTCAGCTACGATCCACGCTACGCCGAGATCCACTCCGGTCACATGACCCCTGACCCAGCCTCCCTCCCGGATGTGGAGGACGACGACAGCGACCCCAACTACGCCCGCATCAACAACTTCCGCCAGCAACCTTCACCTTTGTCGTACATCAGCCGCACGCCCTCCCCTGCGGCGCCATTAGGGGGCGCCAACCTGCCTCAGCCGTCCCCCGATGAGCTCGATGGGCTCTACGCTAAGGTCAACAAGTCCAGACCTCCACCTGCTCTGCAGAACCAGTATCAGCCCGACAGGTGAGGGGAAGTATTCATACTCCCACAAAGACAGTATCACAATACGTATAGTATGGGTAGCTACACAAAGTTTGGTGCACACACACACACACACACACACAAGGTCACTGACTGTGGCCTGAGTCGCATAAGTGATTTCCACGTATCTACATTCACAGTCTGCCAAGCCGCAGAAATGCATAAAACATGAACGCTGTGGTAACACCCTCGTACTGCATATGCACATACACATATACACAGTAACTCCATGCATGATTCATGTAACTCTACTGTTTCGTTTGCTGAAGTTTCGACCTTGGTGAATCTTTAAAGCCGCTAAAAGACATAATTGAAATGATTTCTACATGATAATTAAAATTCTCCGAGAATTAATGGATGCGAGGGGATCTGAGCTGAAAGTTTGCTCGGGGTCACTTTGGCTCGCCACGCATAAAATATGGAGAAATGTTATGCATGTTTTTCCTTTTTAAGAGCTCAGTTGGTGTTCTGCAACTATGCTTTACAAATACACATCTCCTCCCTGTCCATGCCTCCATCTCTTCGCTCCCCTGGTGACACACAGCGATGTACACAGGGCCCAGGTGCAGCTGCACACATCCCTGAAAGCACAAGGTCGCCGCCGCTCAGCCCTCCCTCCAATTTAATGTTGTTTGAATTTCAAGCCACCGACAATTCTCAGGCCACCAGCTGTATCCTTGTCTTTTCACGCTCGGAGCTGAAATCATGCAATCACCGGCGGCCGGCTCTTGATATAGATATGAATGCAAAATGAATCCGACTGGAATTACTTGAGACGGTTTGAAGGAGTTCATAGATGCCATATGATGAGTAGTACACAGTATATGAATGCATAAACAGGCAGTGGAGACAAGGAGATGTGGTTCTGTTCTGCAGCACAGTGGGTTTATAATGAAACCAGAGGAGAGCACAAACCTGTGGCAGGGCAGCTACTACATGCACAGATGAAACCTCGGAGATATTGTACTGGAGCTTAGTTTCTCATATAACTTTCAAATTGAATCCTAAACACAGTAGTCCTGCAGCTAAGTGCAAAAAACAAAGATGGAGGCTTGAGTGCTTTAAGTTTAATATTAAATTGTTCTTGAACTTGAGCAAAACTTAGTATTTAGTGTAATATTTGGGTGTTAGAGGCACTCATTTCTGCTCTAACAAAGAGTTCATTCTTGCTGAAATACACTGCTTATCAATGTTGTCATTCCCTCCGTATTATATATTATTACTGCTGAAGTTTTTGAAACCTCAACTTGCAGCTACTTTTGTATGTGAGAGAGAAAAAAAGAGCAAATCTAGAGAGAATTCTTATGCAAATGTATCATTTCCCATATGAAATAATACAGGCCACATTAAAACTTCCCTCAACTTAAACTCTCTGACAGAAATTACTATTGACTTGCAAATCAAAAACTAAGCCCCAGACACCCAATCTCATCCAGAAAAAAGGGAGAGGGTACAGAGAGAGACGGAGACAGAGATTGGACATGGGAGGGAGACAGATGGGAGGAAGCAACAGACGGAGGGAGAGCGAGACAAGAGAGCGAAGGAGACGAGAGAGAGGGAAGAAAGACGGAGCCAGCTCGGAGAGAGAGAGGGAGCGTGTTAGGCAGAGTACATTCGAGGGAGAAGAAGTGACAGAGGAGAAGATGCAGACAAAAGAGGAGGGAGGATAATTAGCCACAGTCTAGCAGCCTGACAGATCTGTTAGACCACTTTAGCTCTCATCCACTAGTGGTGGGTACTTCATTACCAGCCTGCTTTCTCCCTCTCTGTTTCTCAGTGTCTCTCTCACAGTGTTGGTGTGTCACTTATCCATTCTCCCTCCCCTGTTTCCTCATAATGTATATTAGATAGTCTTTAGCATTAGCGTGATGGATGAGGACTCGTCTTTGGCTTGTTAGCTCTGTGTGTGAGGGGGGTCTCTGGAGACCAAGAAAGATACAAATAATTGTCTAATAATGTTGGAGAGCAGTGGTACCACACGTCTTCATAGTAATTAAACTAAAGTGTGGTCAACAAACAGCTGCTGTACTTATTTTGTTTGAATATTTGGATTTTCATGTGTATTAGCAAACAGTAAAAAAGTTAATTATTTTCATTGTTTAGGTTTAATCTTACTATCAACATAGAGGTTCATTTTTGAGGCATTTTCTGAACATATATCTTAAAAAACTGTTTTTTTCCAGCACTTGTGGCGCCAAAGAAATCTAATAAAATACAGTAATTTTTCATGATTAAAATACAGTTTCCTCCTTTAATTTTACAGGAAATCTTGTGTAATTTTCAGCCTTTTAATGTTTAATCAAAGGTATTTACACATGAAAAACCAGTGAAACTGATAAAAACACATTTATTCAACATCTTTCTTGTGGAAACTTTCATAATGTTACAAGATATTCATCAATTAAAAAATGTAATTACAGAACTAACACTGTATTTGATATTATTTCACTATGACACATGAATTTAGTGTCATTTGTTAAATAAAACAAATAGATGATAAGTTATTACAAGTCTTTTAATGTGAAAAACAAACAATTTTTATAGTTATTTACATATTTACATGTTTTTTTCATAATTTTTCTTTAAATTTGGAGTCTGTCCTTGTAATTTTTTCATCTATTTTTAAAAAAATTGTACAGGAAAAATGTAAAATACATCAAAAAATGCAGTATAATTACAACCTTTTTATTTTTTTTAACAGAATAAGTGAAACAAAGGTCCCCAACTGATGCAATGCCACAAAATGCTCAGTATTGTACTAAATGTATATTAAGGAAAAGTCATCCAGTTTGCAGAGACCACCTGTTAAAGTTTAAACATTTCATTCAAACTGTTCATTTCAGTCCAGTAATATCATAATTTTGGAAATGATGGAGAAAATAGCAACAATAAGACCAAGATTTCCTCCTTTAAATACCACAGCCACCCCACTGACATCACACACTCACACCCTATTTAGTTTTTTTATTCAGGTTCTGCCACCTGTGGTTTGGACGAGGGCACTCATTCACAAAGTGTGTGCATCTGTTAAAACACATGCAGCTTAGCCATGAGGTCGGAGCCCCCATACACACACACACACACACACACGGTCAGAAATAGACATGCACACAGCCACCCACATGTAATATTTCTCCGAGGAAGCCCATTGTAACCTAGCAACAATTCTGTGTGTGGTCCAGTGAGTTTTTACTGCACAAAAATTATAGGTGTGAGCTTCACTTACAGCATGTGTGTAAATCTATAAGTGAAAACAAGCCTGGTGTGTTTTTTTTTTTTTTTTTATTACTCCTCCAATTTCAGAGTGCCTCATATTCCAACAAAGTCGTCCTTCATCACTGCGCTGCATTGTTTCCAAGGGAACAACATATCTGTTTCTTTCATCTTTTACATTACTGGGTTTTAATGATGCTGCTGGAGAGAAATGTGTTCATTATACATGTGGGAGATGATGCTTGTGGAATCCTTAAGCTAATATATCCAAATGTTTTTGAAGGTGTACGCCTCTGCATCCATGCATGGTGTGTTTGCATAGTTTCTCCAACTGAGACATCTCCCTCCCTCCTCCCTCAATCCCATCCCGTCTCTTTCTGTCAGGCCCCTCACCGTCGGACTTCCAGCACTGTCTCCCTAATTTACTGTCGGACATTTTCATTAGGCCTTCAATGGCAGGTGTGTATCGTGATGAGCGTCACATTTGATTAGAGCCACGCTAGAGGCTGACCTGTGGAGAAAAAAGGTTAGCTATGCTTGTCAAATTTTATTAGCCAGAAGGCAGTCTTTGTAGCTGGAGCAAGAAACAAGAGAGATGAAGATGAAAGACGAGCGAGGAAAAAGAAAGGCCAAAGAGCAGAGATGTGAAGACTTGGGAGAGGCGTGGTGTAAAATGCAGCATTGTGCAGGATGAAGGTGAGCTTGTGAGCTAAGTAAATGACACATCAGTGAGCATGCTCGTGGATTTTTTTTTATTTTTTACCAGTGGCATGAGGATTACATGCCTCTGAGTTTACCTGACACTGTGACAAATGTTGTTTAAGCAGACGCTCCATAGTCTTATTCAGTTTTATTTCCCTTTCCACAAAATCAGCATGAAGCAGACATTAAGGCAGACGCTGTAATTCACCTTTTCTGTGTCGCAAACAGGAAAAAAACGCATCTTCTCCCACCGTGGATTTAGTTTGCAGACAGCCGCCCGCCCGAGGAAGCGCTCAGGGAAACGGTCCCTTGAAAACTCCACGTCATTAGCGTAGCCTGCACATTAAGTCGTCGTCTGCAGCCTTTAAAGTGTCTTTTATTGGCGCTTTATCTGAGCAATTAAAATGTTTTCTTCTTTGCATTCAAGCAGCTCGCAGCTTTTTCTTTTGTCTGTCGTCAGCTGCACAGACGGAGCCGCCTGTTACTCGAGGGAAGTGTTAGATTGTGAGTTAATCAAGTTGTTTGTGTTGCTGCTGTGCATAGAAAACTGATACTGAGGAGTTTGTTGTATCAGATCTTGGGGTTCAGTTCGGCCTCCTGACCTTTTGGGTTAAGTTAGAGAAATACACCCTCTCCAGATAGTCTGTGTGTGGCATAGCAGCCATGTTTCAGTGACTATCTGTTGGTTTCTTTATGTTTTTGAAGGGCACCAGCAAAAAGCTCTTTGTTTTCTCACCGCTTTAAGTTTCCACTGTGCTCCTGTCTGAGTCTATTCCCCACATTGCACCAGGAAACCAAACATTGACCATGCACTTTGATGTGTGCTTACCTCCAGCATGCAAGCAGCAGAGAAAAACCTGCCTGCCTGAGCTTTTCTCCCCCCAGTGTGTTGTGTTTAAATCAGCTGGCCACAGCAAGAAGAAGTCGCCAAACCAGCCGGCGGCGGTGCACACTTCCTAATTAGTCTGCCCTCACACTGGCTAGCACCACGGGATAGTTGCTTTTCTCACACATTTTCTCGCCGCTCTACTTTCATACAACCGACGGTTTTGTTCTCGCTCCAGCTCCCCTGTTCGTTCTTTTACTCTTTTCCCAGTCTCCATCGCGGCCTTCATGTTGCTGTTTGCTTTTGCTCTCATTCTGTCTTCCGATGCATCTTTCATTTCCTGCTCCTGTGTCTCATCTTCCCCTCAGTCTCCATCCTCCTCCAGTTTTCCTTCTCACGGCGCGCTCTCAGATCAACCTGCATCGTCAGATACTCTGAAATATGGATGAAATGAGAAGGAAAACCACGTCTCGCTTAAGTGATATCAATTTCTCTGGTTAAGTTAATACAGCAAAATAACACTTTATTGATTTATTGCTTAGTTGTTGTCTATACTATTTGCTTGCTGGAGCATTTGTGTACAGAAAATGGCAGAAAATCACTACAGAGCTGTGGTTCCCGACACAATCTGACTTTTAGATTGAATTAATTTAGATTTATTACAACCAAGGTCTTCCTTTAACTTTTGTATCCATTCTAATAACAACCTAGTCCACAGACTAGAAGTTACAGCACAGGGCCTCTGAATAATGTTTGTCAGGATTGTAGGTTCATTTGTGGGATTCAGATCACGTCAGATTCCCACGGGGCAGATAAGCCTTGATTTCACATGCAGAACAAAATAAAAGCAGCTTTATTCATTGTATAGTAGATTTTACCACTTGATAAACAAATGGGGGGATTGAAGTTGTATTTCCTGCATTGAAGATTTTCAAAAAACAGATGAAGAAAAAAAAAAAAAAAACGTACAAAGTAAATTTATAAATTATTATCCAGTTTTGGACTTGGTTTTGAGCGTCGCCATGTTGGTTGCGATGACCCAGAAGTGACCATATTTGGATATAAAGGGAGGAGTGAGGAGGCGGGTCTAACAGAGTGTTTTGGAGTCTGTCTCTAGTGGCCATCAGCAGTATTACACTTCACATTCACCTCGTGTTTGAGCTCCTGTTTTGTCCATTTCCACATCCAGTCTATTACAATGTCAGCCATGTTTCTCACCTGCAACTTACAGTTCTGTGATGTCATGTGTAACATTGTATCACTCGACTACTCCACTGTGAACTGTAGCGAGAACAGTTGTTTATCTCTGTGGCCTGCAGCGGTTATTAGCTGCTGATGACAACATGCCCGTCTCTCCCGCCTAACACACACATACGGGACAGGACAATGTGTGCGCTTTAACAGACACACACTCGTTTGGAAAGCAGCCTGCTAAACTGTCAACCCATCAAACTGCTACTTCACAAACCTCAAGTCCCCCCCTCCCCTCTCTCTCTAATGTTTTATCCAGAATCAGCTTCTGTCTTCAGCCATTAATATGATAATATTTGGCGTTGTCAGTGATGGAGGCCGCGGCATAATGAGATAATTACAGTGTTGTTTCATTTGGAGAGCGACACACACGCTCAATCAAAATGGCAGGCCTAATTACGGGCCCAGGGATTGGCTAATGGGATCGCTCGAAGAGTGGTGGTGTGGAAAAAAAAAATCCCAACTTGGCTCTGTGCATCCATTCTCTGAGGGTCTGTTTGTTTGTTTGTTTGTTTGTTTGTGTGTGGAGAGGGGCTGGTGGGCGGCAGAGGGTAAGTAAGAGTAATAAAAAGCAAGTAGTGAGTGAATAAATAAATCATACAAGAGATTAAGTGTGAATATCTTAATAGCGAGGTTGTCTGCAGGACGCAAGCACTTGGGGGGGAAGCAGAGATTAGTATTGATTAGCTGTGCGTTGAAACCAGCCATTAAACCAATCTCAAGAAGCAACAATTAGCGCAGTTCTGGGCCTAATGCCGCCTCACATATCCATCTTTATAAAACACAAGCATCTGCGCTGGCGTCTCAACTTCTTTTGGAAACTTCTTCCCTCGTGGAGTCAGGATTGCACCCTGAGCGCCGGCGGGGGCTCACACAGAAGTTTGTGTAGAGTGATGGCGACACTTTGCATATCAACACACAGGCGGAGAAGCAGTGTGTGCGACTCGTATCCCCGCTGAGTTGAAGACGGGGCGGCGTTAAATCGGAGTGTGTGTACACAGGCGCTGTCACGGTGTGTGCCACAAATCACAAGTAGTACGCACTTTTGCACATGCCTCAGATTGTAGCCGCACACACACAGTTTCTAATTAAACCGGGGTCACAGGAGAGACTTAAACATGTAAGCTATGTACTCCACTAATGAAGCTTTCTGTCTCTCTTTCCTTTACTCCATTTTGGTCAATATCTGCCTCCAGGTCAGACCATTAGCATGTAAGGCACATGTTGGATGAAAGCTGCGTGGGTGTTTGTGTATCAGACAAAGGTGTGTGTTGTTAAAGTGTGTGTGAGCGGTACAGATGCAGAGGTAAGAGGTGGAAAGTTTTGTTCCATTTTCTGAATATTTTTTATTCTCTGTGTATCTCCTGAGGACAAAATAGCAAACGAACAGCATATCAGTGTCAATATTAGATACCTGTTTCCACTGCAGCCAGTAAACACAGATAAACGACAGCACTGTGTCGTACTTTGGTAGCACATCCTGAAGGATTGTGCTCGCTCAGGCGAATACTGTTTGTCTGTTGCCTTTTGTGTGTTTGCGTGCATCCACAGCCGTGTCTGTGTGCGCCCAGCTCTGTACTCTCAGGTGTGTGTCGCTTATCTAACATTAAGGTCCAGTGAGCATGATGATGTTTCTCTTTAAGTTTTGTCCCCATTCTGTCCTGAGTTCTTATCTCTTCATGGCTTTTTTTTCTATTTTTTTTCTTCATTTTCACCTTTTGGCCACTTTCTGCAAAAGTCAGATTCGCCACCAGCTCTTGGTTGATGACTTGTCGATCGGTCCGTCTGTAGTTCAATCCAGGATAGCACCCGTGACTTTCAAGTGAAAAGACACATCCGTCAAATGTTTTCCAGCTCCGTTTTTTTCCCACCTTGGTTTTCTGTCAGCTGAAGAAACTTTAGTTCAGGCACCGACGTCTTCTCAGAGGCAGTACTTTGTGGATATTATCTGTCTGCCTGTCAGTCTTCTACAGCTGTCAAGGGTTGTCACAGTGAAGCCAAAGAATACTGGTGGATTTAACAAAAGCTCAAGCTGAACATACCATGTACCACCTGTCTCTTGCTTCACTTGTTCATCTTTTAAAGGAACACACAGCATCTTCACAGCCGCGGTGTTTGACACGGAGGCCATGATGAGAATCGTGTTTGTTTGATGTCCATTGTTTACATTGTTTCCTTTGTTTATCTGCAGTGATCAGCGGGTCCAGGGATTGCGTAGGGAGTACCAGCAGGCCAGAGCCGCCCCGGGGTACGAGGAGCTGGATGTGGCACGACGCCGGGTCCTGGAGTACGATCCAAACCGGGTGAGGGTGTGCAGCAAAACATTCAGAAAACAAGACAGCAAGTCACCAAGGCTTAATCAGTGTGTTTAGATTGTATGTGTGTGTAGATTGTCAAACAAAAAGCAGTTTTCAGTTTGCACATACCACTTCCTCCTTCTTCTTCCTCTTCCTCTCCAGCTCATACATGCAGCAGTGGTGTTTTGCTGCCCCCTACTGGTTCTTTTTCAACATTCACCCAATATAAGAGATGGGGATTTTCTTAAATTTTATTTTCAACCATATCTTTGCTCTTGCCCAAAATGCAATCTTTTCTTCCTTGAATGATCTATAAAATAAAATCTCTTCATCATTTTTTAACATTTTAGTTACTGCTGCTTCTCCACTTTGAAGGTCATAATGTTAAAATGAAGAAAATGTGTGTGTTTGTGTGGCTGTCTGCAGAGCACTCCTCCACTGCTCCTGTAAGACCAGCCTGTTTTCCCCTGTGCCTTTCTCAGGCTATTTTCAGCTCTCTTGTTAACATTTTGAGGTGCTGTGTGCCATCGAGTCTGCTCTCCTCCTCATTTAGTTTATGGAGAGATCTATTAGACCAGTGACATTTCCATCCACCTTTTCTTTTAGCTCTATACCACGGCTCTTTCTTCCTATTGCTTCTCCATTTTTTTTCTAACCCTGATTCAGTTGTTCTCCTCTATCTTGTTCCTCTTATTTTGAAAGAGCAACAATGGCCTAAAATCCCTGACTGTAGTCGTCGCCTCTCCGAACCAAACTGCACCGCTAAATGTCCCTGAACCTGTATTGATCCAGCCTGAGGAATCATTTCATTTACCTCCGTACTCTCCTGAACTCAGCATACTCACCATGGAAATCAATAGCCATTTATCACCCATTTTAAAATGGGATTTTTTTAATAGCGAACCCAAAGATGCAGAAAATCACACTTTGATCCAAAACAAAATCGCTGAATCCAGCCACAGCGATTTGCGAAGGCATTTCCTCGGAGCTAGATTTATTTTTCATTAAATAACACAAGTGAAAACAGAGAGAAGCAGAGGCATCTGGGAAATATGGGATGGATTTACTGACAGCATCGCCGATACCCAATCACCTGGCACAACCTGCCTCCTGCTGCGCTCACTTCCTCACTTATTGTAGTCTGTGTTTATTGAGCAATGAAGCCCTGTGAACCAGTCTTCATTAGGCACTCGCTGACACAAACTGCAGTAGCTGTCTTTGAGGCCCGAAGGGGTTTTTGTCACTCATTACACAACCCTGTGCAGCATGTGTTTCTGCCTGGGTTCGCCGTGACTCAGTCGGTACCAAAAAACTCCGATGCAATTAAAGCGCAGCAAGCATGAGGTGCAACCTCTGATCGGATTGTTATTTTTTACCCAAAGAAAGACAGCGGTGTCCACAATAAAAACCAGCAGTAGGTTTCTCCCCTGAGGAGCCTGATAATGAAACACTCCACTCACGATCACACAGACACGTACATAGTGCGAATAGAAATCCTGCAACAGTAAAACATCAAGGAAGTGATGGTGGGCAGATACAAAGACAAAGGATGATAATAGAATAGTAACTGATAATGATCCACCAAGGAGGTTATGTTGTCACTTGTGTTGCTCTGTTGTTACAGAAAAACATATGGACAGATGATTGTTTTTAGAAATAAGCTGTGAATATTTGAAATGTTGCTATTTCACCACAAGAGGGCAGCAGTGTTCAGTCTGCAGCATCAGTGCAGCTTTATTAAGCCTTGACGGAGGTTTGTGCTCTTGTGAGTAGTTTCAGTAAACACTAGTATGAGACAAATGTTCACAATGAAGCGATGTTGTGTTTACATGTGTTCACCTTCAGCTGGAGTTGTAAGCGCCTCCACATTTTGATTCAGCAGCGAGATGTAACTCCACATCTACCTGTTTTCTCTCCGATATGGGAAAAGTGTAAATGCAGACCACTTGAGCGCTCACTTGCTCACGCCGGCCTTGTTTGATCAGCCTTTTAGTCGCCACCACCTCCACCACGCCGCGCTGCTCTTTTATACTCAGACATTTCTACAGCCTTGAATGGTTAAAAAGGTTTTTTTTTTTCGAGCTCTCCACACAAGGCCAGGAGCACCATTCTCCCTCCCTGAGTGGTTTCTGTGTGTTTGAAAGAGAAGATGATGTGTGTGTGTGTGTGTGTCTACATTTGCTCTCCTGAGCTTGAGGAGTCTGAGTAACACACTAACCTAAACTGACATAAACAAAAGCAGGGATAAAAGACTGTGGTTGTGATATCTATTCATGTCTCTGTTTATTCCTTCAGCGGTCATCTGTGTGCATGATCTGGAGGTGGAGTTCCCTGTGTGTGTGTGTGTGTGTGTGTGTGTGCAGCTTAATCTGGTTTTCAAAATGTCCCGTCCTCATTTCTTTCTTCTAACCCCAGCTCCCTCTGTGTCTCTGTCTGTCTATCTGTCTCTAATTTGACCCGTCCTCCATGTTCCCTGTCAGTGGATAGGTCACACTTGTAATTATGCCAATCCCACTGTCCCACTCCCTCTGTCTATTTTCTCTTTTTGCTAATGATAGGCTCTCTGTAATGTCTTGATGGCCAATTAAGCCACAGAAGTACATGAGAAGTTTCTTCTTCTTTGTTCTATAAAATGAATCGGGAGGAACTTTGTGCACGAGACACCACGTTGTGCTTTTGTGCAGTTGTTTTGTGATTCAATCATGTTTTATTTGTGACTTTTAAAAGAAAGATTTCCAGAGAGAAAATCATGATGTATGCTTTTTAGGATGTGAAATCTGAACCTGTACATGGGTCACAACAGCCACTGGACACCAACTTCATTCATGAAACTATCAGTCAATAAATGTTTTCCACACGTCATCCTGATGTTATTAGCTAACTCCTCTTGTCAGGGTGGGTGCAAGAAACATCCAGTTGGCTTCTGAGGTCGACCTCCATGTTGGATGAGATCCTTGAGTCCTTCCTTCCTATATATTTGCCCCCTAGTGGTTATGATTGGACATCCTCTACTGTCTACAGCTGGTGCACTGACCACTTACTCACCTCCAGTCACACAGCTGAACATCCACACAGCTCCACATCAAACATGTGTGTGTCTCTTTTTGTCCTCCAGTCCTGATTGCACATATATGACATGTTTATTATAATGTAAATCTGCTACATGTGGACATTATATCTAACGGACCAGCCGGGATGAATGACACCGCAGCGTAACAAAGACACACAAGCGCGCAGTGTAGCAAACGCACACACGAACTCATGCATCTTATCTTCAACTCATTACCCTGCGAATCGTAAACAACAGTGGCAGCACATGTGACACCTTAATGAACACAGAAGTCATGGAGAAGCCACACACTCGACTACACACTCACAGTCATTATAAAACACACACAGAGAGACACTCACACAAGTCCAGATACGACTTGTCATCCGTTGCGCAGCTGTTTTTTTTTTTTACTTCTCTCTAATGTTGTGCGTGCGGACATCCATCACCTTGATGATATTTTAATGTCACATCCTCAGGCTGTCTCAATCTCTCCCCCTCTCTCACTTTTCTCTCTCCCTCCCACACGTCGGCCATCACTTCATAAATAAACCCCCACATCATTAAGTAAACACGCACCAGCCTGTCACGTTGATAGATGGCCTACACACACTCGCAGACGTGCACACACACACATACAGGCACTGGTGATCTGTGTGGGGTGCTTCATGCCCACAGGCAAGAGCCCCCAATGGTTTATGCGCCTACAGTCCTAATGAATGCACACTTATTCATCTGTGAACTTGATCTAAAAGCTTTTTGAAAAAAAAATAAAAAATACACACCAGAAAGTTATTATCAATGGCAGTTTTCCAGATGTGGTGTTAACACACTCCCGGATGTGTGTGCGGTTAGATATTGATATGTAGTTTGATTACTGGTGAGATTCATCAGCTCCCACGGTGCCTGAGCGAGCGGCCATCGCTGCTTTCACCTGACAAGCGCACGCTCTCGCCACACACCTCGCCGCTACCAACAATTCAGGTTCACTCTGTCGCACTCACCGAGGACACACACACACACAGAGCACAGGTGTAATGGATGTGCTGGCAGGCGGGTCCCGCTGTGAGCCTGCTG